>JAJMHC010000077.1:0-34464 GCA_030582855.1 Hemisphaericaspora lyxosophila
TTTGCTATCATTTGGGAATTATTTATTTGGCACAATTTGCCTTCACTTTTGAGTTTCTTGGGTATTGTCATCATTCTTGGTAATGCATTTATTATTTCCAAATATAAACCACATAAAGAAGATGAGCCACATCAGATAAAGTCAACTGATATTGAAAGAAATGGATTTTCTTATAATAAATTAAATACAGAGGAGGATATCTCCTTGGATGATTTCATCATCACCGATGAAGAACTGGATAGGGATAGAGATAGAGATCGATGATCATTTTTGCTTTTTTTTTTAAAAGGGTATTTTATAAATTTTTATATCGTATAGATTTGCTTATTTGTTTTTGTTTGCAACCGCTTTTTTTTTGTTTAATATACAGAAACAATTACACTAATTTATCTATAAGTCTTCATTTTTAATGATTGTTACTTATTTGAAGAATATCTCGTAGACGAGGTTCAGAAGTACAGCCATTCCAATTCCAATCGACTTCAATAAAAAGGAACATATTCTTGTCACTTATTCACCGAAAGCCTGCCCCGTACCCATGGTTGTTAAATTCGTGTATTAGTTACTTGTACCACGTTTGGGGTCCTAACAAGGTACCCATGTTTAGATTTATAGCTAATAATCCCACAAAAGAATCGGCAAACCACCAGCGTGGCATAGACGGTATTTTAACAACAATTCAAGGGGTATTATACTTTTGTGACCGACCCCAAAAATAAACCCACGCAAGCCTAGGTCCCATAAACCCTATGAACACTGTCACATTATATATATGCTCCATTTGTTCAAGGTGAATGATTTTATGCAACAAGGTATAAATAACAGCACATACTGGTACTAACAATATATCTCGAGGGACGCAGTACCATTAGTCAACTCAAGAAAATTTACCGAGCCTTACAAGCACTCCTCTATGTGCCTGTAAATGCAATGTAATAGGGTATGACCACCACCTTTTTCTATCCCACTGCCCTTTTTTTTTTATTTTTTTAGGATTTCCAATTTCTTTACCCTCCTCACAATTTGTCCAACCAATCCAATTCTCGTTTCACTTGATTCAATTGGATTAGATTGGCATTGATCTGCAAGTCAACATCATCGACGTAATCCTTAGTATTTTCCGATAGTTCTATCACGTTGGAAATCAATTTTCTTGAATTGTTTAAGTTAACATCTATATACTCTATTTTCAAAAAATCATTTGAATTTGGATTTGAAGGAAGGGTACGTAGTTTACTTATCCATTTATAGGTGGAAACACCACCATTAGACGTGGCACTCCTACTACTTGACTTATGGGTATCGTGATTATTGGCTCTATTATCGTTGTTAGACATTTGTATAGGTATGTACAGTAAAAAGAGAAGAGAGTAAGTAATGGGGGGGTGAGGAGACGGGAGGAGGGAGCGAAATTAATTAGCTCAGGTAGTTTTTTTTTTTTTCTTTTCTTTGGTATTTTGATTTGAGAAATCAAACTCTGGGGGGGAGTTTTTTTTTCATTCGTCTTCAACAAGCATTTGATTAACCAAACGATCGTATTTCCAACTCCTGCTGATATCTACAGGCAAGTCGTCCTTAGAGATACTCAGATGATCAACATCCCATTTCTCCAATTCAGTTATTAAATTGCAAATAGGGGTAGTGTACCACCTATCCCCATTTAAAGTGAACCACCCTAAATGACCACCAACGGTAGTGGTAATAAGAGTAGTGTATGGATTCAATTCAACTTCTGAAATAGGTAATGTTCTAAATCCCGTAATTGGATCATCTTTAGAACTGATGATTACTGTTGGAACTCTCACTTTCATTAACCTTTGCACTGGTGATGCTAATCTATAATATTCATCTGCTGAATTTAGTCCAAATAATTTCGAGGTGAAATAATGATCAAACTGTTTAAGTAATTTAATATTATACTTGTCTGGATTATCTCTAAATTGTTTGATATAATCGTTTTCTAATAGGATTCCATGCGAGTCTAATAATCTTAATAAATTACCACACATAGTCGGGGAGTAGACATTATGTCCTATTAAACTTTCACGTAAATGAACAGCACTATCAGGGAAGTCCCAAGGAGTTCCAAACACAAAAGCCCCTTTTACTTGTTGAGAAACAGCATCACCTTCTTGACCTAAATAATTTGCCAATATCGCTCCACCAAGAGAAAATCCCATAAGATAGACTCGTTTATGAGGCCAAAGTTTAGGAACATGCTCATTCATAATATACCTCAAATCATTGGTCCATAACCCATTGTATAATTGAGGACTAGTTATAGTATGGTTTGCACAACCACGAGAATTCAAAACAAGGGCATCCACCAGATAGTCATCGGTAAGCATTTTATTTAAAATAGCACGGATATATGCTTCATAAGAACCACCGGATAATCCATGTAATACAATCAACAACGGTTTTGCATCATCTGAGATGATAGTTGATTCATGAGCAGGATTCATGTATTCTGTACGTGGCGGTAATTCTTTAATTTGTGACGCAGGCTTGAATTGTTCACTTTCTGGATTTGGTTCATGATGAGGAACGGCATAATCTAAGGCTATAGTAGTTTCTCCTTCCCATTGATCGTATTTCAACTTCTCTCCCGTGGGTAAGGTATATGTCTTGTTTTCAACGTTAAGAATTCTTCTCTTGTAATGGACATGAAACAGGTTTGCAAACTTGTTCAAGGCAGTATAGGCGGTTTGGGTATGACCAGATGATAATATTGGATTGACATAGAAGGAATAGTCCTTATAGAATTCTGGCAGCGCATTCTTAATGATATCTGACAAAGTAGTAGGTGAGCTCAACGGAGAATTTTCACCACCAAGATCTTCTCTTTTGGTGAATTTTATTGGCGTAGCGGGGAGGTAATTCTCCACTCTAGATTTGAAAAAGCCAGATCCAATCATCAAGGTTGGTTGGGTTGGTTACCTGGTTGGTTGCGTGGTTGGGTTGGGTGGTTCGGTTACTTGATATTGACTTAGACCAATTAGCTGGGTAATCAACGGTAAATAGGAAAAAAAAACTGGTCCAGAGAAGAGTTACAAAACAATGGACACTACAAGGTTAAATCCGTTACCAAAAAAAAAAAAACAAACCCTGCAATGTCCTGCTAAGAGAGGGATTCCCGTTTAAGACAGGGGTTTGGCTTTTCCCACTGTATTTTTCCATCCCAGGATAAACTGTAAAGTGCTTACTTTCTTCTTTTACAGGTTGCCGAGAAATTTCCAATTTCAATGCCGAATTGAGCAATTGGTTCAGTTTGAACATTGTACACGACCACGGTAAGATAAGATTGCCACCCAGCTTTCAAAAATTTCCCCCTAAAATTGCTAGTACGGAGGGGACCCACCATTCCACTCCACATTTCTAGTTTACCAACACTCCAACACCCACCCACTCCAACACACACCCACTCTCTAGCTTATCCAATTCCTACCAACTAGAAACAAGACCGAACCACCATGCAATTATCAGTGTTGACTTCAATCATTACTACTTTGTTAGCTCTCTCCTCGTCAGTAGATGCAAAGAAACACAGTGCTAAATTAACCAGAGTTTCCAACGAAGAAACATTAAATCCTAACAATTTCAAGGAATACACCCATGCTTTGGCCAACAAGTATTTAAACTTGCACAATGCAGCTGTTGGGAACCCAGTTGCCTTTGGTTCTCAACAAATCTTGACCAACAAGTTGGCTGAAGTTCCATTTGTTTCTCCTCCACAAACTGAGGGGGGCAAGTTTGATGCTCCCTTGACCAATTATTTGAATGCACAATACTTCACCGAGATCTCGTTAGGTACTCCTGCTCAAGTTTTCAAGGTTATTTTAGATACTGGTTCTTCCAACTTGTGGGTTCCTTCTAAGGATTGTTCTTCTTTAGCTTGTTATTTGCATACCAAGTATGACCACGATTCTTCTTCAACCTATAAGTCCAATGGTAGTGAATTTTCAATCCAATATGGTTCTGGTTCAATGGAAGGTTACATTTCCCAAGATGTGTTAACCATTGGAGACTTGGTGATTCCTCATCAAGACTTTGCCGAAGCTACTTCCGAACCAGGCTTAGCTTTTGCTTTTGGTAAGTTTGATGGTATTTTAGGTTTAGCTTATGACACCATTGCTGTCAACAAGATTGTTCCTCCAGTCTACAATGCTCTTCACCAAGGTTTATTAGATGCGCCACAATTTGGTTTCTACTTGGGTGATACCAACAAGGATGAGAGCGATGGAGGCTTGGCTACCTTTGGTGGCTACGATGATTCTTTGATTGATGGAAAGATTACTTGGTTGCCAGTTAGAAGAAAGGCCTACTGGGAAGTTTCATTCGAAGGTATTGGCTTGGGTGATGAATATGCTAAATTATTCAAGACTGGTGCTGCCATTGACACTGGTACTTCATTGATCACTTTACCTTCTTCATTAGCCGAAATTATCAATGCTAAGATTGGTGCTAAGAAGTCTTGGTCAGGTCAATATACTGTTGAATGTGAACAAAGAGATGCATTACCCGATTTAACTTTGACTTTCTCAGGATACAATTTCACATTGACTGCTTATGATTACATCTTGGAAGTAGGTGGATCATGTATTTCCGTTTTCACTCCTATGGATTTCCCTGCACCAATTGGAGATTTGGCAATTGTTGGTGATGCCTTCTTAAGAAAATACTATTCTATTTACGATTTAAAGAAGGACGCTGTTGGTTTAGCTTCTGTTAAGAAGTAAGAGGGAGGGAGAGAGAGAGAGAGAGAGAAGACCACAAACCTTTTGATTGAAAAGAAAAACAAAATTGACAAATCAATAAAAAGCTTGGATTTAATTTTTATTCTTCTTGTTTCGGTTTCATCATTGTCTTCGAGAGAGACCGTAAACCTTTTTTTTTTTGCAGTATCTAGAGATAATAATAAAGTAATTTACTCTCTATATAAAGTTGTTGTAGTTTTTTTTTTTTTGCATAAGATGAACCAAGAGAAATAAACCGACGCAGGCATAACGTGGTATAGGCACACACGGGGACATAAACCCACGTCCTCATACATCACCATTGAGTTTCTCTGTGAGGAAATAAGCATTGTCAGAACAACCACAAACTCAAAAAGTGGCTGGCTGGCTGACTGGCTGACTGGCTGGCTGGCGGGCAAAAAAAAAAATCTCTTGTTAGTAAAACCAGCCATTTTTTTTTTGGCGGTTGGATATTCAACTAAAGCACACAAAGTCGAAACACACCAATTTTGAGTTTTTAGTGCTGCAACTAATGAAGTCCCACTTCGATGCGTTTGATCTGGGAATTCTTCATCTCTGGTTTCCTTTTTTATGAGTCCTACTTATGTCCTTTTTTTTTTAAAGTCCTTTCATACTATCAGTAAAGACCATACTCAAAAGAACACGTATCACATAGTATCTTAATAATAATAATAATAATATCAACAATGACGGTTGCCAGTGAACCCACCCCTATCTCCCCACCTGCGGACACCAAAGCGGATTATTATCTGGGGATTAGAGATTCCTCTTTGTTGGTTTCAGATTCCTCCTCAACCGTCAATTCAGTTTCACCAAAGAATGTTTCTCCTGCAACACCCATTGATTCTGCCAGATCAAGCGCAATCGAGGAATCGCCAAGCACAACCACGAGCTTCCCTTCGCCTGACTCCACTTTGAAATCTGCATTGATGCGTTTAGAAGTACAGTCGTCATCAGACAAATCCCATTCGGTTGATTATGTTGTCGACAATTCACCTTTTATAACAACTAGAACCAATTCTTTGGATACTTTAAGTTTATTCAATAGCGAAGAAGGGGAACATAGACCTAGGTATCGAAATACTTCTCGTATGAATTCCCCACAAGGAGCAACTCAACAACAACAACCACCGCCACCACATGCAAGTAATGACATCAAATTGAATTCCATTGACCAAGCGTTATTTAATCAAGTACCGAAACAATTCTCCCAATTTATAACAAACCAAAAAAGTCCATGCTTTGCCCAACATTTGGACGAGGTGTCACTCGCATCCCCTTCGCTAGATAGCCATCCACAATTTCATCGACATGGCACCAACACTACTGGAAACATATCCAGACGAGGAAAGAAATCAACACTAGGTTCAATTATCGATGAAAATAGCTCGAGATTACGAGATATTTCCGATTCTATGGGCTCACAGGCTACTATCTTTTCAACTAGGCCATCACCAGAACTAGAAGTGGTGTCATTACTCAAGTCAAAATCTAAAAGTAGGAGAAATCCATTCTCATTTAGAAGAACCAAAACACAACGTACAAGTAACGTAAGATTGTATCGTGCTGCATCTACCAATTCAAGTTTAATAAGAAGAAATGCCATTAAGTTCAAACAAGGTAGCTGGATTTACCGTTTGAAATTAAGACTTAAGAAAATGGTGCAAAGGTTGAAGTGTTATAGTTTCAAAGTGTCATCCAAAAGAAACGTCGGGAGACAAAACAGTAAGAAATCACAACGTAGAGGCGAATACGAGAGTGTTGCTACTTCCAAGCGAGAGTCTATCAAGGATAAGATTTCGCCCCCAATTTCGAACCCATCATTGGGCAAACAACCAGTGTACAAAGTGAACTCCATTGACGATGATGGTTTACGCCTTCTTGCTGGGACAAATGGATTATCAACCGAGAACCAGTTTGAAATACACAATGAAAAGATTGGCAAATACAAACACCTATCACAGTACATACATCAACAAGAAGATTCCTATTTGAATACTTTAGTAACTAAAAGAGAACTGATTAGAGTTCCACAGAGTCTAAACAAGTATCCCGCCGTCAATATGACTAGAGAGAAGGACATTGAAGAATTGAGCGTAGCAGCAGAAAGCGAAGCACCATTACCGCCACCACATCTCGATAATAGTTATATTGATGAAGCAGATGTTTCAGCAGGCTTAACCAACACTCAAATACATACAGCACAAGAATTATGGAAGAGTTACTTACTTCAAGTATTAAGCAAGAGAATTCAATTACGTCAAGAAATAACAATGTTCCAACACTTCCTTGCCGTCAAGGGTGATACTGGGTTACGCCTAAACGAAGCTGCCACCTTCAACAGCAGTGCTTATTACGCTTCCAGTGAGCCAACACATACTAGATCACAAAAAGCTGCTGAATCAGACAGGCGCCAGAGTGCATCGACCACTTCCAGAAAACTTGATGAACTAGACGAAGATGGAAAATTAGATACTATTAGTATATCTTCAATGTGCACGGGAAGTACCGACTCGACTATTCCTGCTGATCCTCAAGACACAGAATTTGCCTCCCAAGTATTAAAAAGAAGATCCATGTTGGGAGAAATGTTGGAATATCTGTCAGATGAAGACATAGAAGAAGAGGATGTGAGCGAATTACACCCATCTAGTGATAGAAACACGCCGGCTTCGCTACGCTCAAATTCAATTCTTTCAAGTAGTATGCACTCCGAGGCACTTTCCAAGACATATGGGACAATCAACAGAGCAGGGAGCACAGCATCAATAATACGAAGATCTTATGGCATTTCACACAATTTAAGTGAATTATCATTAACTGAACCATCTGTATAGAATATTACGATCATATAAAACATCATTGTACACCAACAGCCCCAACCGCCAGTTGTCAATCCCCCCCTTCCTCCCCCCTCCTCCCCCTCCTCATGGAGGGGGGGATCCATTAGATCTATTTGGAACTGCCACACGCAATGGAGAAGCCGACTTAGAATCCCAAAAACGCCAGACTAGAACTGAAAAATGGCAACCATGCTATTAAGAGACCAGTCAACCAAAAAAAAAGAGTGGGAATAAGCAACACCAAGAGAGGAACTTTACTGTGGTTAAAAAAATGCCCCCCTGCGTCCTAGTTATACTCCCAGGTATCTGGGTCACAAAATAAAATAAAAAAAATACACCATCAAGATCTTTCATCTAGCCACGGCAATATGTGCGCTTAATTTACGACATTTAAAAACATCTCTTCAAATATTCATTCATCTTTAATATATACAAGTGTAACTTAACAATGATAAGTAAAGCAAAGCTAATAGTGAAATAATTATAATAGTAGCTCCATCTTCACAATTCATATATACAGTAGAAAAAAACTATTACAAAAACAAGGTAATCATGAAAAAAAAGTTGAATGAAGGGAGGAGAAACAATAAATTAGCTTTTATGCATAATCATCACACTTAGTTCTTTGGTGGTTCTTCGGAAGAAGAAGAGGAGGAAGAAGAAGAAGAATCAGTGTTCTTGTATAAGTCCTTGAAAGCGTTCATAGCTTCGTTTTGTAATTCTTCAGTCTTGGTCTTTAATTCTTCTGGGGAAACTTCTTCACCAGCTTGGGCCTTGAGGGTAATTTCTCTCAAGCTGGCAATTTGTTCTCTAACCTTGTCGGAAGCTTCGGTAGTTAACTTGTCCTTGAATTCGTTCAAGGAGTTTTCGGTATCGTTACATAATTGATCAGCTCTGTTGGCAGCTTCAATGGCGTCTCTTCTAGCCTTATCAGATTCAGCGAATTTTTCGGCATCGTTAACCATCTTTTCAATTTCAGCATCAGATAAACCAGAAGAACCAGCAACGGTAATAGAAGCATCCTTGTTACTAGCCTTATCAAGAGCAGAAACCTTAATGATACCATCGGTATCAATGTCAAAGGTGACTTCAATTTGTGGCACACCCTTTGGAGCTGGTGGAATACCAGACAAGGTAAAGTTACCAATCAATTTGTTGTCTCTGGTTAATTCTCTTTCACCTTGGAAGACTCTGATTTCAACAGAAGTTTGACCAGCAGAAGCAGTAGAGAAAATTTGAGATTTCTTGGCTGGGATAGTAGTGTTTCTAGAAATCAATCTAGCGAAAACACCACCCATGGTTTCAATACCTAAAGATAATGGAGTAACATCTAACAAGACAACATCCTTAACTTCACCAGCTAAGATACCACCTTGAATAGCAGCACCCATAGCAACAGCTTCATCGGGGTTAACCGCCTTGGATGGTTCTCTACCGAAAATAGACTTGACGGTTTCAATAACCTTTGGCATTCTAGACATACCACCGACTAAGATAACTTCGGAAATATCAGAAGTAGATAAACCAGCATCTTGAAGAGCCTTCTTACATGGATCAATAGTCTTCTTGACTAATGGTTCAACCAAAGCTTCAAATTGAGCTCTAGTGATCTTTTGGTTGATGTGCTTTGGACCAGAGGCATCAGCAGTGATAAAAGGCAAGTTAATTTCAGTGGAAACAGTAGAAGATAATTCAATCTTAGCCTTTTCAGCAGCTTCTCTAATACGTTGAACAGCCATTCTGTCCTTATGTAAATCAATACCTGATTCCTTCTTGAAGTTGTCAACAATTTGTCTAACAAGAGCAATATCGAAATCTTCACCACCCAAGTGAGTATCACCATTGGTGGACTTAACTTCGAAAACACCAGCACCAATATCCAAGATGGAGATATCAAAAGTACCACCACCTAAATCGAAAACGGCAACAACTTGACCATCATTCTTTTCTAAACCATAAGCTAAAGCAGCAGCAGTTGGTTCGTTAACAACTCTTAAAACGTTTAAACCGACAATCTTACCAGCATCCTTGGTAGCTTGTCTTTGAGCATCGTTGAAATAAGCTGGACAAGTAACAACGGCGTTGTTGATCTTCTTACCTAAAGAAGCTTCGGCAGTTTCCTTCATCTTGTTTAAAATGAAACCACCAATTTGTTGTGGGGAGTATTGTTCACCTCTAGCTTCTAACCAAGCGTCACCATTGCCGTGCTTGACGATCTTGTATGGGACTTGTTGAATATCCTTTTGGACTTCTTGATCTTCAAAACGACGACCAATCAAACGTTTGGTGGCGAATAAAGTGTTTTCTGGGTTAACAACAGCTTGACGCTTAGCTGGAATACCAACTAATCTTTCACCTTCCTTGGTGAAGGCAACAATAGAAGGAGTAGTTCTACCACCTTCAGAGTTTTCAAGAATCTTTGGAATTTTACCTTCCATAACGGCAACAGCTGAGTTGGTAGTACCTAAATCGATACCAATAACACTACCGCTGACAGCAGCAGTAGATTGGGCACGAGTAAAGGCTGGAACACTACGAGTGATGTTCTTTAATGAGGCTCTAGCAGATAACATTGTTTATTCTGTTAATATCCAAAAGAAAAAGGTGAAAAAGAAGGAATCGAAATTTATAGGATAAAATTTTTTTTTTTTTTTGTGGGTTGGTCGGGGTGTGTGTGGATGGATGAAATTTAAATAGGTAGAAAAATTTTTTATGATTTACCACCAAAATGGTGGGGGGTTACCCGGATGACCGAAGATTCGAGAAAAAACTAGAAATTCCCGTTAATCACGTGATTAACGGGTACGGATTCTGATGCTGCTCCTGCCCCTTGCCCCATCGCGCTATTTTGGTGAAGACCCCGGAGCGGGCTGTGGATAGTGTGAGCTTTACCGAGATAGGAACCGACTTATTAAGAAACAAAATACGCTTATATTAATACATACTATAAACTCACAATTAACACAATATCAAGAACAATAAAACACACAAACACACACAACAACAAGAGGTTTATATCAAACTTCAAACCTCAAGTAAGAAATAGTAACTTAAGAAAACTCATAGACCTACCTCCTCCTCTTTTCCCCCCCCCCTTCTCTCTTCGGAAATATAACCCCGTCACTTATGACTCTAAATCTGGAGGAAGGTTCCCATTCATGATCCAGGTTAATGATTTATCACCTCTAAAGCTTTCAATGAATTCAATAATTTCTTCAGGAGTCTTTCCGTATTTTAACGTACCTCTCTCAATAGCATCACACAATTTCTTTCTTCTTTGAAATCGCTTGGATTCCTTTGATCTAGAATCACCCCTCCATTCATGTTTACCATATTTTTCATCCATATCACACAACGCAGGTTGACCTTTAAACCCTTTGGTAAATTCGTCATATATTTCTTTAACCGACATTGGATTATGTAAGAAGTCAACCGTAATTTTTGGCCTTTTAATAAGTCGACCACTATCTGAAGCAGCGATAGCATCAATATCTTGACCCGATCCTGTTTTGGTATCAAAAACAACATTATCTTTAGGATCAATTTTCCTCTTTGCATATGATCTCTTTCTAGCCTTTTGGCCTGGAAGCTGGGTCTGGCCAGGGAGAAGTTGTTGTGACTGCTGTTGCTGAAGATGTTGTTGGAGTTGTGGGGATAGTTGTTGTTGTTGTTGTTGTTGTTGTTGTTGGCCTTGGTTTTGTGCTTGTACTGCCACCGCAGCCACAGCCACTTGATGTAAAGCAGGATCCATATTACTATCTAAATGGACACCTCCTGCACCGAGATCTCGAGCATGAGGTAACTGATCAGCCTGATGTTGAACGTCATTAACTTGAACACTATCAGCATCGTCTTGAATACTCTGTAATGTAAAGACATCATGAGGATTATTCTTGTCCAAGACATCGCTAATCAAAACAACCAACTTATCAATCTTTGAAGTCTGGGATTCAACAAGCTGTCTTAATATACCAACTTCTTCACTCAAACTTGCAACCTTTTCATTCTCTAACTTGTGTATAGTAGCTTTCAATCGTTCGAGGTTTCGTTCAAGGTAAACAATTGTCTCACCCTGAGTTTTATTCTCATTCGAAGAGTTATTCATGATATTATCTAAACGTTCCCAGCGGTGAAGAAAAAAAACACACAGTCTATAAAGCCTATCAGTGAAACAAAGTAAGCTTCACTATCGTGATTAATGAATTGTCTGCAAAATGTCGGCAGATGGAGAATGGTGAATGAGAGACAAATGTAAACAACAAAAGTCCACCACAATTTTCTTCAAAGCAAAAATAAGAAAAAAAAAGGGAGACTTTTTTCTCTCACTTTTGAAGATGCACCTCCCTCTCGTTGAGTAGACATATCCATCCAGGTCACCACCTGCATATAACCAGAAGTTACACTTCTTCTTCACCATCATCTAGTGTGTTTCCACCTCATAGTCCAATTCTTCTATCGTTTGAGTGAAAGCTTCTCCGAATAATGCTAACAATGCCACTTGGAGTCCATTGCAACTAATGTATACTGCTCTACATTTTACTCCTGGCCCAAATACTTCATAAGTAGCTTGACTTAACTGATCAAGATTCAGACTTCTTGGCAAATATAATCCCATATGTTGAGTATATTGTTTCATCTGGGTCAATAACTGTACAATTGGAAAGTGTTCCATCGTATACAAATCAAATTGTTCTCGGTTATAAAACGTTCCACCCCATGGAGGCGAAGAAAATATGAAATCAAATGTTTTATTGACCGCTTGTTTGCGAAGCCGTTCTGGGATCCAATTGATATTCACCACCCCCAGATCAGCATTACTAATTTCGTTCCAATCAGCTTGGAGAGTCCATACCTTATCTTGAATTCCATAAACAGCAGCATTATGTTCAGTGCAATGAATACTTGTCTTATTAATATCGATTGCACCCACATTAGAAAAATAATCAGCAAATTGAATAGTGTTCCCCCCAGCCCCACAACATAGATCTAGACAGCTAGTGGCATCAGGAAGCAAATGGTAGAACATTTCGGCAATATACTTGGCGATTGGCTCGGGAGTAACTGAAAACCACAATTCTTCCGACATATATACTCCTTCATCGAACTTGGAAAATAAATCATATCTCCGATTCCAGAACTTTCTAATGGCTTGAGGGAGGGTGGCTTTCGTGTGCATTAATAATTCATACTCATTAGAAACTTCCGGCTGCTCGGAGTCTTTCTTTTCCTCCAAATTCTCGGGGTATGCATTAGAATACTGGCGTGATTCCTCGACTGGCCTATTCTTCTTCTTCTTCTGGTTCTTTCTGTTCTTCTTGTTCCTGTTGTTTGACTTCTTGGACACTATGTTTTCATTATCAACTTGTTCTCTCCCAACCTCCACTCTGACCCTCTTTATATCATCTTGGATATCCTTTATATCCTCCTGAACCCTCTTCATTGTCATTTTCTCGAGATGTTCGAACTGTAGCACCGCCTAATTTTAGCAACAACAGTTCAGTTCATAATTATATTTTTTTTTTTTTCCCACTCTCATCGCCAACCACTTTGGAGGTTTTGGGTGCAAATATCCGACATTCATTAAAAAAACAAAAAATACAATCTAAAACTAATACTTAACATCTTGAGAAATAACTACACAATGGAAAACTTTATAAAAAATCATAATATACAACAACCACAGATTACAGAAAACATAAAAACACGTAACCTTCTAAATCTTCCAAACCTTTCCATTTTCCAAAAAGACCTTGTTGTCTTCTTGCATCTTTTGAAGAGCGGCTTTAATTTCAAGTTCAGTAAAGACTTCTTCTTGTCCTAAATCTTCATTGACAGCTTCCACAATTGCTTCATATGACGCTGATCCGCTGCTGAATAAATCAGAACGAACAATTCTGGCCATTATTCTTTGGAAAGTATTCAATCTTTCAGAACTTATTATTGCTGCGGCAATTGGAGCGTTTGCTTGGTGATCAGCAAGTGGCTGTTGCTGCTGTTGTTGCTGTTGTTGTGAAGATAAGTGGAAGTTTTCTAAATCATCACCCACATCTTCATCAACATCATCCTCTCGTTCTCCAATTGGTTCTTCTGCTTCTGGGGTTTCTTCTCTTAATTGAGTTCTCATTCTGGTTCTTGATACACTTGGTCTCGATACAACTTCAGCTTCATCTTCGGATTCAGCTTCGGATTCAGAGTCATCGGATTCAACTACTGCCGCTGTCTTTTGTTTCTTGGCTTTCTTGGCCACTTCTTTGAATAAGGCAAATCTCAACAATTCTTCAGCAACCTTAGCATCCTTGACATCAATTGACTTCGATAATCTAACTTTTGCGTGTGCAGTAGCAAGACGAATAAGGGTTTCTAAAGTTCTCGCAGTAATTGGAGCAGTGTTTCTTTGATTGTTTCCAATTAAATCATTTCTTAAAGATGAATATGTGTTGACGATATAATCAGAAGCCCCCTTAGTTAACACTGGCTTTATTCTTTGTTTAGCATATTGAATATATTTCTTCAAAAATGGCACTGAAAGAATAGTGGGGGTCTTTTTAGATCTTGTTGTGTTGGCTGCTCTAACACCCGCATGTAAAAGAGCATTGAATTTTTCATAAATTGGTTGATCTAATAATTCCTGTTCATTAGATTCGTCATCACCAACAGCCAACGTAATAGACGACTTTTCTCTGATTGGTTCCCCTTCCATTAATCCTGGTGGGATAAATCTATGCATTCTCAACACGTGCTCGGAAATAATTCTATCTCTGGTTGGGTTGACATCATCAGTAACCACGAATAATAAATCAAAACGAGACAATAAGGAATCTGGTAAGGCAATATTCTTATGTGGGTCCTTATGAACATCATATTGACCAAACACCGGATTGGCAGCCGCGATGACGGAACAACGAGCATTCAAGGACGTATGGATACCCGCTTTGGCAATAGTCACCGTTTGTTGTTCCATAACTTCATGAATGGCAACTCGATCACTGTCTGACATTTTATCAAATTCATCAATACAAACAATACCCCGATCAGCTAACACCATCGCACCCGCTTCTAATCTCCTTTCACCAGTTTCTTTATCAGTGGTAACGGCGGCAGTTAAACCAACACCAGAAGAACCTCTACCGGTAGTGGCAATCGCCAAGGAAGCGGTATTTAACACAAATCTTAAAATTTGGGATTTGGCAGTAGATGGATCACCTACCATCAAGATATTAATATCCCCTCTCAAATGAGTTCCATTATCTAAATTCTTTTCCACCCCTCCTAATAACATCAATAACACTGCTTTCTTAATATATTCAAACCCATAGATGGAAGGAGCCAATGAAGTAGCCAATGTGTCAAAGATTTTCTTATCCTTAGAAAGCTTGTTTATATTTCTAATATCTTGATCGGTTAACTTTTCTTGGGCAGATACCCCGGTGGATCTAGCATGTAATGGATATACAGAATTGGCCAAGATAACAGTTTTGAACGAAGAACCATTATTGGCACCACCTCCAAGAGCTCTATACACACCCACGATCTGGACACGATCACCAGGTTTAGTCAAGTCAACTAAATCATCATCTAAGATTACATCAACCGATCTGGGCAACTGACCAGCTGGGGCAGTTTCTGGCATTTCTTGCACGGAGATCTTTTGATGATCTCTATAGGTGGAATAACCATATTCAGTAGTTAATTTATTACCATCCATATCTTCGGTGGGATAAATAGCAGCAGTTGAAATGGGGTCGAAGGAAGTGGTTTGATCTCTATATTCTCTGGCGTAAAATCTTCCTGACTGTTCAGCATAATGAACTGATCTAATAACTTTAGGACGCACCAAAGAAGCTCTAGTGACAATACCTTCAATAGAAACCATTTTGGAAAGATATCCAGAATCAATTAATCTTGGATTAACCGAGTGATGACCAAAAGCACCTTTGAAAGATAAATAATATTGTTGATTTTGATCAAAATCCTCCGGGAACGAAGGGTCTTGAGGATCATAGATGGTTAATACTGTATCTCTTAACGCACGCTCACAAGCAGGTAAGAAATCAGCAGGGGTATTCAAAAGCCCTTTCCAGAAATCTTTATCAAAATCTCTAATTTCATCAATTGACACGCTTAATCTATATGAACTTTTGACTAACATATCTCTAATTTGAGAATTATAACGATTACCATCATCTAAGAATTCCTGAAATCTTCTAACTCTGTCACCAAAGATGGCATCGACAGGTTGCTCTGTCTGGGTAGTATCGTCCATGACTTTAGTATAAATGATAGGATACGATAACACGGTATGGATCAATAAAAGAAGAAGAAGAAGATATGGAAAAGATAAATAAATAAAATTTATGGAAAATGGAATTTTCCTTTTTGGTGGAAAACGAAAAATCGCAAAAAAAAAAAAAAAATAAAACACTCGTTCAAACAACGAGAGACGCGTTCAATTATATTTCCTAATTGGGAAAAACTAATTTATTGCCCAAGGGGAGTTTTATTAAACTAACTAACCAACCAACTAATTAATTGATTGATTATAATATCTACACACACACACACTCTCTCTCTATATAGTCCAGCCTTTGATTAATACTCTATCGGTATCTTTGTTATCCTTTTTACTGTCAAATAACCTATCAAATTCCTCAAACTCTAAAGCAGCCATAGATTTATATCTTCTAGTCTTTTCACTTTCCAATAATGAAATATAACTCCAATCCAAGAAATCTTCCATATTATAACTATGTTTTCTAAATGGTTCACCGAATATTTTGGCTAAAGTAGCTACATTCGGGTGATAGTGTGACATCAATGTTTCTAACTCCCATAATGAAGAACCAATCGCATTAGTATTCATGGGATTCTTCTCATTATTATCGTAAGGGTCCTTGTAGTCTTTATTCACTGATCCATTACTGTTATGTATCATGATCATACATGTTGGATGTCTCTTTAATAAATTATAGACAAATGGAATAACAATAACAACACCAGATGCACTAGAGCCAATTGATAAACGAGCCAACTTTTTGATAAATGAAGCTACCAAGGTAGCTGATAAATGTGTAGATGAAAGGAAAAGATCACATAAACGGAAAAATCTCGATCTGTAACGAGTATACAACAATTCCGGAGTTAATAATGAGTATAATTTGGTATAAAAGTCTGGGTATTCAAGATTATAATTTTTCATTAATTCGTACAATGAGTTTAATGCAAGGATAGGAACAATGGAATCATCTGAAACTTCATATGAATCGGTCAAGAAATCCATAAGACCTTGAGGTTGTGTCATATATGGGATTATTCTCTTGTGTAAAATTAATAATATTGCCTTGTATTGAGTGGCTAATAATGGATAAGACAACATGGTTATAATACATTTTTGATATTGTGATTTGAATGTAGATTGTTTATATGCCATAGCGGGTAATTTACCTTGAATCCAAACAGGTTGTTCTTCCAAGTTTTCTGGATTGTACAACAATCCATTTCGTATGATGGTGTAAATATTTGAAAAGATTATTCTTAATGCTTCTTCGGATTTGGATTGTTTCCATTCTTCAAGACTTTCTGACAAACAGGTGAATAAATAGAATTGTAAATCCCAATTAGCCTTGAATACTTCTACAAAATCCAACACAATGAAATTGGTTGAGGTACCATCTGAAGCAATATCACCCGCATTACTGGTAACTAATGATTCAAGTAATCTTTTGTAAGTAACATTGGGGAAATATAAATCAGTTGAACTTGATTTCAAATATTGACTTTCAAGTTTGATAAGATTCAAACCAATCTCCAACAAATCCAATTGTAAAGAAGTTTCAAATGATAATTTGGTTTCCACGAATTCTGAAATTAGGTTCTTGAAGCTAGAATATTTGTCCAAAAGCCATTTCGCAACTACTTTCTTTTTATCATCATTAGATTTCTTATTCAACATTTGCCCATCCTTAAGGAGCTTCTGGAAACATTTGAAGAGAATAATGGCAATATTACGACCTACTGATTCTGCATCAACATCTTTATTACATTCCAATACAACCTTAACCTTTTTAAGTTGGTCTAATATCTCAACCAAGTTGTTAACTTTAAATGATTCTATGATTTGATCTCCAAGCTGTTGTAATTCCTTTAATGATAAAAGTTCTGACTTATTTTTCGACTTGACTGCTGTCTTTTTAGCCTTTTGGGGGGAGGTAGACCCTGCTGATTTTCTCTTGGGTGCCATTTGTGATGTGATAGTAAAGACCTTAAGCTTGATAGTATAATACCTTTCTCTCTCTATCTATCTATCTATCTCTCTCTAAAAAAAAAAAATTCAAGATGAGGATGAGACAAAGAAAAAGATATTATGGGAAGAGTTACCCGGCTCTCAATTTTTTTTTTTTTACTATAAAAAGAACCATCGACCGCTCCATAAAAGTGGTAATTTTTCTTGAAGGTTCTTTCTTCTTTGTATGACCTTCCAAGTTTTATACTCATATGATGAAATCTCGCGTATTATCATGACAATTCCCTTTCTGAAGTTTTGAGTCAGCAATGACTCCTTTGGGAAATACCTTTCTAACGAAGGGTTGGGTTTTATTGGTGATGGTTGTCTGGCGCAACAATCTTGTTACTAAAAAACTACGGACACTTTAGAGAACTTCTGACCCTTTAATAAATCTTTGAAGAGTTCATACCAATTTTGTAAACGTTATTCTTGTTTAACATAATTATCTCTCTTGAAAGGTGTACTTTCTTCTATCTGATTGAAGGTTTAGCCTAGGCAAACAACCCCTAAGCAAGATCAACCTACCTAGGCAGGTTGATCTTGCCTATGCATTGAACGAGATGGGCTAGTACGGTGATCTCGGCCACGTATCAAACGATCAGAGCCGCATGAGATGTCCTTCTTATTCATTATTTCATACGTATTGTGGTTGGCATCCTCCCTCCCCTCCGCCCATTCTATCTGAAACACTCCCAGTATCAAGACTACCTATCTTTATAAATACAAAGTTTATTTGCCCAAACAATACACTAGATATACAATTATATAAACGAAATTAAACCTAAAAAATACATAACCAACCCATGATTATGAAGACACCCAGATTAAGTGAACTACATAATAAATTAGTATAATTTTTCAATTTGACTTAAATAAAGGTTTCGTAAGCCACTGGAGCTAAGGTTTGAGGAACGTTACCTTCAGTAGAAACAACAGTGAAACCTCTTGGCTTGGCTGGTTGTCTCTTTAAAGAGACTTGAACCCCCTTTTCCTTGGCTTCCTTCTTAGCAGCAGCGTTGGTCTTGACTCTGTTTAAGAATTCTTGACGACAAGCAGAGTGCTTAACGTGTTCAACTCTCAAGTTGACTCTCTTTTCGAGGTATCTGTTACCAACAACCTTGTTGATAATAACACCGACGGCGGACTTGGTGACGTTGTAAACGATACCAGTCTTACCGTGGTAGAACTTGTGTGGCATACCCTTTTGGATAGAACCGTTGGCCTTGATATCAACAATATCTCCGACCTTGTAGATCTTTAAGTAGGTGGATAATGGAATAGCACCATGCTTCTTAAAGTCACGTTGGAAAGCGTAACGAGTACCAGATCTGTAACCACGTCTTTTTAAATTATTCAGTTAGTATTCTGTCTATCAATTCAATGTTTGGTGGGCGGGATATGAATAATGGTGGCACGTCATTGTTCTCACATCCATTGAGATGGACTTATACTTGTGCATGCTGTTTTTTTTTTTTAATTTGACATAAATCCACTCATCCAACCATAGACGACTCTTATCCCCTCCAAAACAAAACCCGAAATCTATCTGTCTGTCACATACGATTTACCCATATTGTTTGTATAGCTAGTTTAGTATCTAGATTGGTTATCACTTTGAGGTTTTTCACTATATTGATTGAAAATTTTCCCTGGAGTGAAGGATTGGTAACACCAAAAAAAAATGTAATCACGTGCGAGAAGATAGGGTTAGAGACCTAAACTTCAGGTTGATTATGATTTATGTTGTGTGGTTGTTAGAGAATAAGTGGTGTAGAGGTTATATTACATGTGGCTGAATGTGTCCAGTAGGTAGGTAGGTAGTAAGGGTATGTTGCCCTTTTCGTGCTGTTTTGGTGTGGTGAATCGATTAATTTATCAATAGAGGTTGTGAAAATTTCTTCCCAAGTTTCAATGGGTTATTCATAAAAAGACATACCAATGTCCGGTAGAGCTGCATCACAGTAGGGTATATTTATTCCCTAGCCAAGTCTCGTCCTGTTGAAATTATAGGGTTGAACCTCTATGTATTTTGTTATTGGTAGGGTAGCATTTCAAAGTTCAGAACCTGGTTGCAAAACCGGCTCCAGGTAGGGAAGGAAGGAAGGAAGGAACAAAGAATTTGATACGGACTTTGTCCCTAGTATTTAACTACGGACAAACCCTAAACACAACCGTTAGAATATTGGTTTTGCAAATTTGCTAATAGAGTATATGTTAATCACTTGCTAAGGTCACAATGCATGTAAGAGGGAGAGAAGGAAACCCAGGTGTCAATATCTCTCCACCAACATTCCCGCGTTGCCTTGAATAAGGCCCTGATTTTAGAGCAGAATTATTCCTTCCCAGAAGAAGACAGACAATTCCAGCTGAATATCAATGGGGTCCCCATTGTAGTCCCCACCCAATGGTCATATCTTTGTATCAGATTGCATCCCACTTCAATTGGCCTGATGGTAAAGCCTGATGTTAAAGCCTTGTTGCTAACTACCCCGGCACGGAACTGGTAAATTCTCCTCCCAAACCCTCCCCCCCCCAAAAAAACGCGCATGCTAGCCGTATTTACCGTGGGAGGAAACTTGCTTGAAGAAAAACCAAAACAATAAATTATTATCCCAATACGCATTATCTCGGCAACGGACCTTCACATGCCCTTCCACTTTCCCACTGCTCGCTTGTGAAATATTCCTATTTATATAAATCTCTCCCAGAGCTGATATAAACCTCTCCAAGGGCTAATCTAAACCTGGTTGACAATAATAGCAAGACATAGCCACCATGAATAATCAGTTCAAGCCTAGAGCTAAAGAAGTCAGACATGGCAAGTTTAAGAAATACTGGGTAATATTCATGAGTGCGATAGGTTCATTCTGGTTTGTTACTGTATTAACAATAGGTGCCGTTTTCTATCATTGGTACCATAAGATTACCGGTCGAGAAAGATTCAATGAGCCGGTAGATATAGATTCAGCCCATGGCTACAAGCCAAGAAAGGCATATGATCAAGATACCAGTAAGATGAAAGCTACCACTGATCTCAGGTATTATGCCCAACAAATGGGATTAGATTTACAAGAGTACAAAGTTACTACTGAAGATGGATATATTTTGACCTTGCATCGAGTTGTAGACCCTAAAGATAGCGATGAGCAACGTGATGCCAAGAAGCCGTTTTTGTTACAACATGGGTTATTGTGTTGTTCTGGTGGGTATTTGGCCGGCGGTCGTAATTCATTAGCTTATTATTTGGTAGAATCTGGTTATGATGTTTGGATGGGTAATAATAGATCGTGGTTTGAAGCTGTGCATGCGACTTATGAAGGGAATTTGTATAATAATGAATTATATTGGGATTGGAGCATACAAGATTTGGCTTATTATGATTTACCTGCTTTAATTGAACATGTAATTAGCAATAAACCGAACCATAAGCAATTATCATTAGTTGGACATTCCCAAGGTGGATTACAATCATTTATCATGCTTAGAAATGAAGAATTGCTGAATATCCATGAAATGATTGAATGCTTTTTCCCAATTGCTCCTGCTATTTATCCTGGTGAATTGTTCCATACCAGAAGTTTTATTAAATTTATCTATAATAGAAGCGCAGTTGGTTGGTTATTGATCTTTGGATATTGTGCATTTTTAAGAAATTTATGTGTAATTCGAAACATGATGGCATCTACTTGGTTATATGGTAGGTTATCCTATTATATGTTTAAGTTTTTATTTGGTTGGAATGCTAGAAATTGGGGTAAAGATAAACATGTGTGGCATTTTTGTTCGATTTTTAATGTCACTTATGTGTCAGTTAATTTGATGAAGTATTATTTGGCGAATTATGTCGAGGTGGGGTTTGCCAATATGTTACAACCGAGAAAGGCCTATAAGACAGGAGATAATTATGCCCTTAATCCCAAGTATGAGAAGGCCGATGATCCCAATTCGTTCTTTCCATTTAGACAATCATGGTTTAGTGAAAACAAGGTTAAAGTCCCCATGGTTATATTTACAGGAGAATATGATGATATGGTGGATGGAAGAAGATTAGTTACCCATATGAAGAACTTTGAACCCGACTACAAGAATGGAGACAATATTGACTTTATTGAAATTCCCACTTATAATCATGTCGATGTAATTTGGGCCGAGGATTTAATTGGACACATAGGTTATGCCATCACTGACAAATTGACCCGTCTACAAAACACTAGTGCGCAATTGACTGAGAAGATTCCCGACTTATCGGAAGAAGAAAGTCACATTTCTCCGTTTATGACAAATCCAGAAGCTGCTGACAAACCAATAGTGGCTGCCACGGCTGCCACTGGTGCTGCTGCTGACGCTGCTGCTTCTCCTCTTTCTCTTGCTGGTGCAGCTCCACCTCTTCCGCAGGAAGTGATGGTCACTGCATAGACAATGACTTTGGGTACATATTTTAACCAATTAGTAATATACAATTCATCTAATTAACAATACCCCCACTCTTCTCCACCCCCACACACACCAAAGTTCGGTTATTTCGGTGTCTGTCATACGCGTGTTATTTGCCACCTTAACTGGTTGGCTGGGTAACCCGGGCAATGTGTGACGATATAAGTCACCTCCACAAAAAACACCAGCAGAGTTTCTTTTTGTGCCACAGGGGAGAAGATGTCACGTTGTGGACCATTGATTATTGCAGAATGGATGTAATTATGGGTCATTCCTAAACGGGTAAAGGAAGCGAGAAATACTAAAAAATGGTTAATTCTTCCTTCTTTGATGTTGTTCCGAGAATTTATTTTTTTACTGCCCCATGTTGTTATAAATATTAATAACCGAATCATGCGACGCAACCCACCGTTTCAAGTTTACAGTTTTTCTTCCCCCAAACTACTTATAACCACCAAACCCCCTCATACTAACCACCAAACGCCCCTCATACTAATCACTATATTTATAGAGATAGACACTATAGAGAACTAACATAGACATTCACCACCTATAATTCTCCCACATGACCATCACAGAAAAGATTCCCATTTGGTTGGATTGCGACCCCGGTAATGACGATGCCTTTGCCATCTTGTTGGCTATATTCAACCCCAACTTTAATTTATTAGGGATATCCACCGTTCATGGAAACGCTCCGCTTTCTATGACCACGAGAAACACATTAGGGATATTGGATATCTTAAAAGTCAATAATATCAGAGTATATGAAGGTTCAAAGGACCCACTTAAGAAACCTCCACATTATGCCTTGGAAATACATGGAAGCAATGGTATTGGAGGGATAGTTATTCCTGCCGAAACTGAAAATAAAATTAGCGACGATATGGAATATCTTGACGCGATGAAACAAGCGATATTACAATATCAAGGCAAGATTTGTTTAATATGCACCGGGACTTTGACCAATGTTGCCAAGTTAATAAGCAAATATCCTGAATTAAAGTGTAACATTAGATATATTTCAATCATGGGTGGAGCTATTGACTTTGGCAACGTTACTCCATTTGCTGAATTCAATTTCCATACTGATCCAGAGGCAGCGGCTTATGTATTTGACCAACTAGGAAATAAAATCATTTTAACTCCGTTGAATTTAACTCATCAAGCAGTGGCTACTGAAGATATCAGAAATAAAATATATAATGAATCAAATAGGCAACATTCAGAACTTAGAAAATGCTTTTATTCCATCCTCATGTTTTATTCCCAAGTTTATTATAAAATATTTGGCATGAAAAGTGGTCCTCCAGTGCATGACCCCTTGGCCGTATTCAGTTTATTGCCATTTATTGACCAAGATTTCGAGGCCTATGGCTATAGGTATTTAAGACGTAAGATTAACATTATCCTCGAGGGAAAACGACAAGGGGAAAGTGTGATTGTTAATCAAGATTTGGACGAGAGTATCGAAGAAGAGAATGGAACTTATATTGGACAACAAGTAGATACTCAATTATTCTGGAACACGGTCATCTCGGCATTAAGTTTAGCTGAAAATAATATCAAAACTAAACAAGATCCGCCTTCATTGAAGGAAAAGGTTTCTTTAATAGAAAATAATACCGTTGTATTAATTTAATAAATGTTTATGACATAAAAAAAAAAAGAAAACATACCAAAATGACTAATTAATTAGTTAATCAATTAGTTAACTAATCAATTTATCTCTCTAGAAATCAGCTCCTTCTTCTTCTACAGGAACTGTGAATGCACCAGCCAAGTAGATGGCAGGTTCATTACAATTATGATGTTGATAACTCAACACACCAACCCCACCAGCATCCAACATCAATTGGGGGTTACAGCTGATTTCTCTTTGTACCCATCTTGCAACCAAACATCTCAAGATATGACCATGAGCAACGACAATGATATCAGAAGTGGTATTGTTAATAATAGCTTCACTATGAATAGTCTTGATATGACTGATAAATCTATCTAATCTTTCACTAACTTCAGTATGGAATTCACCGCCTTCACAACCATCTCTCCAGATGTTCCAAGTATCTCCTTCTTTCAAATCCTTATCTAATCCTCTACTTTTTCTCAAGGCAATAATTTCATGACTCTTCAATCCTTCATAATCACCATATTCCCATTCTCTAATGTCCTCAGTAATTTCAATCAGAATGTTGTTTTTAATACGTTCGTCCAAACCTTCAAATAACAATTCAACAGTATGTCTAGCTCTAGTTCTTGGAGAAACGAAAACATGGGTAAGATTCCCCGGTTTGATCATATTTAATGGATTATCTCCAATTAAACTCCTTCCAGTATTTCTCATCTGTTTGACCCCAAATGGAGTCAAATCAATATCGGTTCTGGAGGTGTGTTGTCCAGATTTCGACCATTCTGTTTGTCCATGACGGACAAAGATAACTCTGGGTGTAGGTACTTTAGTCATCGTGGTGTTTTATTTTGAACTGATTGAGGTGTTTTGGGGACGATTTCGGACTTTTTGTGAAAAACTACATTTTTTTTTGACAGCGATTTTGAGCTGCTTTTAAACCGTTGACGGAGAATGCGACAGGCTGACGCGAGGGTGCATCAGGAGATTGGGTAGGCGGAGATATAATAGTATTGGAGGGAAGGGGGGAAGGGGGGGGGTACATTCCATGATTACTTCCCATTTCCGATGATCTAATACAATTGGATAGGATAGTTCGGAATAGTTACTACACCTGTTACGGAGATGACGAGTACGAACCAAAGCCGGAACAAGAGGAGGGGTGGTAAGAGGAAGAAGTATTTAATCTTTTTCCACGTTGTTGAAAAATAATTATTTGGCAAAAAAAAGAACAAAGAGATTTTTCTTGGTAGAGACGATGATGATGGGATTGGAGATGGGCGCGGGGAGGGAGGAAGGAGGAGGAGGAGGAGGAGGTGGTGGTGGTGGTGGTGCTTGTATAGATTAGTTAAGGTGGGGGGGGGATGGTCAATATGATGTAATGCTAATCATCAATGTAGGTTGAGTATTCGTAATCGCTAGTCTGTCTCGTTGAATTAGTCAAACTAGTTGCAAAATATTAATAATTATTCTTTGACAATTTGTAATACTTACAACTGGTCAAATTTCCTATATTCTCCTTGCTTCAGAAAACCCCTCTTGAAACCACTAAACTCTTTTACAAGACTTACAAAGCTTCTAAAGTATACCAGATATCCCATTCCCTCTCCAACCTGCAAACCCATCCACCCCCTTCCTTCTCAGGTCTAATCTGCAAAAAAAAACCCAGTGGAAGCGCAAAACAGAAGCAAAAAAAAACACTTCAAAATCAAATTTTCCAATGATAATGAAGATGAATAATATAATCAACCCAGCAACGATAAACACATCATGAGTACTAAAGTAACTATACAGAAGAAGATCCTCAGGTTGATAGAGTCCTTGCCAAAGGATAGACTCAAACATTATGTTTCATTCAAGGACAGCCAGACTGAAAGATTCAACGATGTGCAATTCATTGATTCATTATCTGAACAAGATTTACAACGTCAATATTATGCTTTGGATCATATTGTGAAGAATAAGTATAAAGATCATTATAAATTAAGTGACAAGATGTTGGTTCCAAAAGGGAATCCAACTTATTATACTAGACTTATGAGTGAACTTAATGGGGAGCTGAAAGAAGATTACAAGTCTGCTTTTAAAACTGTTATGTTTGGTAAGTAGGTTTGGGGGAGGGGACTAAGAGGTCACAAACTGTATATATGGAATAGAGATGTCTTGTTCATTGTATATAATATTTAATGAATGATTATTTTTTTTTGGAAGGAGAGTAGAGCTCAATCATTGTGGTTGGTGTTAGTTGATGACTCCAGGTGATTGTATATCAGAATCTGACATTAAACTCGACAGCTCTGGTAGCAGTAGCCCGAGGACTAGAATTGAAGGACAAATAATCTGACACCACCTTCATACTTTCTCTGACTCTTTTAAAGCGCTACATAAACCTTCACCAATGGTATCATGGAATATCTAAGCTGATAAAGAACAAATAATTTGTACAATGTTTGTCCGTGTAACACAGTTTAGTATACTCAAACCAAACTCACTTGTTGTACTGAGTTGATTGCTTTATTTCAAGAAATACTCTCCTCCCCCCCCCAGGTATCACAATACAAGCGAAAAATATCACCTTATCTGGTAGAGGATATATATTCTAACAACTATAGAAGATGTCTTAGGACTGTGCCGATGGGATACCATCGTGTGAGACAATGTTTCATTGATGATGTGATGATGTGATGACGACGATGACGATGACGTTGAAAAATTAATTTTCCACGTGGCGGCGGCGGGTAATTGTCATGAGATCAAGTAATTAATTGACTGTGCGCGTGTGACACTATTAGCCAATTTGAATGACACTGTGTTCTTTGGTGTGCCATCAGCAAGACTCTCTCTCAAAGAAAAAAAAAAGCATAAAAAATGGGCTCAAACACAACAACCTCGATTTCTCTTCTTGTTGTTCTCTTTGTTCTCTTTTGATGATCCTTATTTGTGCTGTCAATACTTTTCTTTTTATTTGAGTTGATAGTGCCTTATCATTACTACTAACACTTACTGCATCAACAGCTACTACTACTACTACTACTACTCATCCCCCCACCACCAACAAAACGATGTCATTTATTTCATCAATCAAAAGATCTCGATCTTTGAAATATCTATTATCACTCCTAACAGTCATCCTCATCTACGTCCTCTACACCACCTACTTCTCATCCTCCACCTCCACCTACACCCCAGAAGAAATCAACAGCATCTTACAAAATAAAGAATCCCATATCGTCACCTTGAAAAAAACTGAATTGACAAATCAAAACCTCTCCCCCCCATATTTGGACGAATCTCATTTCCATATCAAAAATTGGGAATTGAAGGGAAACACCTTGGTGAAGAATCATGAATATATTAGATTGACTTCCAATCAACCTCATTTGGCCAGTAATATGTTTTCGAAATACCCCATCACTGCCGAATCGTTCGAGATGGAATTAACTTTCCATATCCACAATACCAAATCTAGTCTAGTAGGGGATGGATTAGCCATCTGGTTCCTCGACCACAAATCCGAAATAGGGGATGTTTTCGGGGTGGAGAATAAGTTTACTGGATTGGGGATTATGTTGGATACGTTCAAGAATGGAAAGAGAGGTACCTTCCCTTTTGTGAATTTAATGCTCGGTGATGGGAAAACATCATATAATAAAGCTACTGATGGATATGAGACTCGATTAGCCGGTTGTATTGCAAAGAATATCTTGAATCCTTCAAGTGGACAGACTAAAATGAGAGTGGTATATATTAAGAATGGCTACTTATCTATTGATTTTAATTATTTTGGCCGACATGAAGAATGGATGAATTGTGTTACATTGACAGATGTTAAGTTACCTAAAGTGAAGTATTTGGGGTTGTCGGCCGGTACGGGACAATTGTTTGAAAATGTCGATATTCTTGAAAATAGAATGTTTTCATTATACAAGCCCAATGGAGAGTTTGTCGAGTCGATAGAGGAATTAACCCAGTTGATTCATGATCAGACGGAATATGAATCAGAGGTGTCAGAAGTGGCCCATGTCGTGGAAGAACAAAAAACTAGTCATGACCCTAAACAAAAGAGGAAATTATCGGCACAAAAGAGAAAATCATTATCTCGATTAAGAAATGCCGAAAAGAGAATAAAGGAAAGAGACAGACAATATAGGTTAGAAAAATATGGCGACCCAGATGCCACCTTTGTCAGAAGGTGGTTTCAAAGAGCAGTTAATACCGTCAAGTATACTGTTTATTTAGGGATATTTATCATCTTGAGTTGGTTTGTGTGGATCATTATTAGAATGCAAAGACAAAATAGAAAAAGTAAAACGATTGGTTTATTAGATTAAAAAAATAGTCAATACAAAGTAAAACAAATATATATATATAGTTTTAGGCTCTTCTTCTTAATCCTTCTGGTAATGTCTCATGTTCTTCAACTAATTCTTCTTCTTTATTTAAAAATTGTTCTGCAGCTCCAGACATCACTGCTGAATCTTCTTTACCAGTAGTCAACATTAATCCAAATGTTTCTCTAGATATATTCAAGAATTGATGAAGTTTCAATTTAGCAGGATTGGTAGCATTAGTGGAATATGGATGTAATTCATAATTCTTGTCCATAACGGCAAATTTAGTCTCATATAAAGTCTTTTGTAATTTCTTATCGAATGAATAACCTTCAATTAAAATCAAAAGCATGGCTTCCTTATTGGATTTACGTGCCGCCTTGGACTTCTTGACATATTCATCATACAATGCGTGTGATCTAACTACTGCCCATTCAATTAATAATTTATCAAAATCAACTTCCTGATATTTCTTCATCACAAACAAGCCGGTGATTTTCACTACGAAATTGTCAATTGTCAGTTGTTCTTCATCAACAACTAAAGTACAGATGGCAATTGGGACATCATGATATTCGATAATTTGAGTATTTAACCCATTTTTCAACAATTCAATCTGTTTTTTATCCTTAGTATGAATGTCTAAATTCATGAATTTAGAAAATTCAAAGCCAAATAATTTATCATTATAATCTCCAAGAATCAATTTATTTTGTATATTACCCATATCATCACCCATCACAAACGTGAAAATACCAAACACGGCAAAAACACCAGCAATCATAGGGAAAGCAGACACGATATTAAAGATGAAATCCATAGGATGCTTGCTGACAAACTGTATAAATTCAAGCGTGGTTTCAGAAAGAGCAATAAAATCCCATAGTTTATACATGATAATACCGGGGATAACGGTGGTGTAGATGACAACGGCAATGGGGTGCCAGATGACATATTGGTTCAAGGTGGCTTGGAGTTGTTTATATTTGTTGGCATGCAATCTACGGGCTGCTTTTGCAATGTCGGGAGTTAAGGGGGATTTACGTAATTTACCTGGATCTGCTTGATATTGTACTTTTGAATTCATCTTGATGTTTGGTTGGTAGTGGGTGGTTAGCAATTGGATAGAAGAAGAAACTGGTGGAAGAAAACAATAAAAATTAAGAGATGAGGCTGCACATTGAATTTTTATAGTGGAGTTAAGATTGATTTTATTGGCACGTGGGGTGTTACCCAATTTAATAGTGAGATTGAATGAGTGAGTGACCCATATGCTAAGAAAAAAAAAAGGTCATTTTTGTTGTGGGGAGAATTAGTGAGACGGATAGAGAGACGGATAGAGAGACTGCGAGAGACTGCGAGAGACTGCGAGAGACGGTGAGAGACTCATCAGAAAAAACCTTTTCTTTGTCACTCTCTCTCTCAGTAATTTTGTCTCTCTCTCTTCAATGGTTGCAAATCAACTTGGAATTCTTTTTGACACTGTTGACACTGATATGGTCGAGGTACCTTTCGAGTGTTATTATTTGGAAGGGCGTTGTGCTTGAGTTGCAAGCAAGGCATATTTTGATTTGTAATGTTAGCCCAAACAAAGAATGGAGCTTTTTTTTTTTTGCCAGACAAGGATAACATATTGTCAGTTTGACGATAGTATACCCATCTCTTGGTATATACAGCTGACACAATTCTCAATACCCTTTATGATGACGAGTGAATACGACCAAAGGTTACATCTGAATACTAGTCTATTCATATATTCATATATGTATATATAAGTATCATCAATAAGTTAACTGGCCTTCTCATTTATTATAGAGGCGGCATAATAATAATGACTCTGGTGTGGTAATACTCGGCCTTCGGTTCAGAATTTGTGGTTAGATCAAATTTTGCAATCAAAAAAGTTGACACGTATGTCTTTATTCGGGGGTCATGGGGGAGGTAAGCTCGTATCTATATATATATATATAGATAGATAGATGTGCTAAAAACTATTAGAAGCCAACATTCGTCACTAAGGTGTTACCTAGGGGGGGGACAAATCCATTACCGCCAAAAAAATCATGGTGAAGAAAAGATAGTCAAGGCTTGGTTTAATCTTGTCTCACTTCTCCCGCCCCAAAACACAAAAACACACAAAGACACACAAAGGGATGTTTTCTTTACCACCAATTCGCCAAATAATAATTGGCTGTTTCATGTAGGTTAACAATGAATGTGGGCGCTAATTATGAATATACGGATATTATTCACTGTGAGCAAATTAAATGAGTTTATTTTGAGGAGGAGAGACAGCGATAAAGAATAATGGGTAGGTTTCTTAATTGCATAGAAAATAGTTCAATAGTTTGTTGTCATAAATTGTATGTTTTTGCCGGAGGGAGCAGCATAGTTTTGAAGGGGCCAGACTTTGTAGATAATGTTCCACGGATGAGAAATGTCTGGTATATATATTTTTTTTGTAGAGGCTATTGTGTGTATTGCTGGTGTTGATTGTTAGTTGGCTTCCGTAATTGCCAATAATTGGGGTATTATTTATCTTGTTTTGTGTCTAGGTTATAGGTATTGGCCATTTTCATTTGGTGAAGTGAGAGTTAAAGTTGTAGCAGTTGCGGTTGTGAAAATTCTATCAATGGCAACTTGTATTACAACTCTTGTATAGTTCACTTCTCCTGGGAGCCCCCCTCCCCCCCCTCCCCCAAATCCTATTGTCACTTACCTGCAATCTCTCTCTCTCTCTCTCTCTGTAAGGGGTTTATTACCACCGATTTATTTTGTGTGTAAACATCTGAAACAAAAAAAAAATAATGTTGTCTCGAAAAGTTGGCAATAAATTTGAATCTGCCTATCTTGGATGCAAACCGCCCTGAATCACCACTGAAAAATATCATGAAACCACAGTGGGCTTTTTGTTTTCACCACCAACAAACTTTCTTCAAAGAGAACAGCAAATGACCACCGTTCTTATCACAAATTAGTAGATAAAATAGGGTGAGACAAAATAATCAGTACTACTTTATATTCAACCTCTTTCTCTCTCTCTCTCTTGAAGGGTTTAGCTTTTTAGTATTGTTTCTCGGCCCTCCTCCCCCTCTCCCCCCACCCTGCCTCACCTGTTTTGCAACCACCAAAAAAATGGCACGAATAACTCCTAACATCTTCACTCGAAAAGGGCCTAAGTTAATAGGTATAATACTCGCTGTGTGGCTATTCACAGCTTCATTTTATGTGTATCAAGATTCATTGGGTTCTATTCAGAATTCATTATTCGATCCATATACTATTGAACCATACAAAACTGATGATGAAACCCATCCAAACCAGTTAAGCAACTATACTCTGGACCCCCTCATGGCCCAATTGATCCGAGAACAACTCCATGATGAAAGAGGTATTGATGATCAACCTTCCAGTGTTTATTCAGAAATATTCTCTCAACATAGTGTTTCTGCTGTTATTGGAAACTTGAACTTTGATGACCGGTGTTCCATCTACTTCCGAACCTTGTTGAACGAGGATGAAAATTGGCATTTCAATCCTAATGATTTAGATCGGTTCTTTAGAGAAGACGACTTTGCTAAATTTGAGAAAAACAATCATGATAGACTTGTGGCAGAATACCAACATGATGAAAACGAGGAAGATTATCAGAGTGGACTTAGACGGTTTTCTGAGGATCAATTTGAAAATCATTATAAACCACCTAGAAGAGAACAACAATTAATCAATCAATTAGCAGCTGTTAGAATCTTTAACAAGTGTTTCATAAGTAATGAAAACCCCCAGCAAGTTAAACAACTAAGACACTTCATTTATAAACAAAAGCTGACTGTTATCAAGCCTGAAGAATTTAATCAGAGTGAATTAGAACACTTACATAGATTAGACGTTGATTCGATCTTAGAATCTAGAGTATACCCTTGGTTATCGTTTGAATTCCCCATTTATGAACATTGGACAGGTGATTTATACTACCATCCTCCTGACTATTCCAAAATGAAACATTTGCAGAACAGGGATATTTCAAAATTTAAATCATCATTCCTTAAACGATTCCAGAAATTATGTAATGGAAAGGGAATTGTGTTGACCATCCCGGAATCTCATGTTGAAACCACAGTAAGATTAATTTACTTATTACGTGCCCTAGACAACAAGTTACCTATCCAAATCATTCATGATGAATTATCCCATGATGCAAAACAAAAATTGATCAAAGCTGCCAGAGAGGATTTTGCAGTATTGCCCCAATCATTTGAAAAGGTATCTCAGTATTTCCCCAAGGGTTATGACAGTCATGGGTTGCCAAAACAGGATATCTGGTTTGTTAATGTCTACAATGCCATCCATGTCAACTACAGACTGAAATTTCAATCTTGGTATAGTAAGTTCTTGGCTATGTTGTTTAATTCCTTTGATGAAATAATCTTGATGGATGATGATACGGTATTGGTGCAAAACCCAGACTATTTGCTCAAGTTGGCAGGGTATGTCAATACAGGTGCTTATTTCTATAAAGATAGAACGGTGGATAATCTTAGAGATGGAGACAGTATACATTGGACAAAGAGATTAACCCCAAGTCTAATCGATTCAGTGATGTTTGATATCCCCATCATCACCAACCATACCCTTTCATTAAACTTCTTCAAAGGATATTATCATACTCAAGAATCGGGAGTGGTGGTTCTTAACAGGAAACGCCACTTTGGTTCAATGTTAATGATTCTTCAAATAAACCAAGCCGATTCAATCAGGGGTGGAGTGCATGGAGACAAGGAATTATTTTGGTTAGGGTTTGCCATGGCGGGAGATGAATCATATGAATTCAACAAAAACTATGCTGCCACCGTTGGGACCATTACTCCACATCCTGCTGAACGGCAACGACCAGATGGTACTTCTCATCATTCATTAGAAATTTGTTCTCCACACCCCGGACACATCGACAATGACAACAAGACTCTAGTATGGCTTAATTCCGGGTTTAAATATTGTATCAAGTCCCAGGAGGTAGATTATGAACACGAAGCTTCAATCGGGAGAAGATTGAAATTCATCACCAAAGCATTCGAATTGAAGAAATTGTATGAATCTCCCTTGGAAATCACCCATGCTATCGTGCCCGCTTTTATCCCTAACCAATCGCTTAATAGAAATGAACAGGACGAGCCTGAATTTGGTTGGATGAATGATGGTGACTATTGTAAGGGATATTTATGGTGTGGGTATTCTAGTATTGGAGGTAAGACTGGTCCTGATCTGGACAATACTAAAGAAGGGGTTTTGGTTGATTTTGATAAACGGGAGAGAGATTTGTTTCGTTACTATGCCGATGTCTGGGTTGGGGTAGAGTAGCGCCGTCTTGACTCTTTTTTGTTTTTGTTTTTTTGTTTTTTTGCAACCTATTTGTAGATAACTAATAAATAAATATCACTATACATCAGGGAATAAGTTGGCAAAAAAAATGGGTTGATGTAATTTATACTGCAATTACCATAAAGGGGGGCATATTACATTAAGTAGCATATCTATACATAGTACTACTCTCCCGCCTGACACGAAAGAAAGTAATCAGTCAATCACCTGAACTTGTTTTTTTCTTCCATTGTGTCCCAATCAACCAATCAATCACCAAATGGTTCAACCGCTTAACTAATGAAGAAAGGATGTTTTGCAGATTTTTTTTTTCAACAAACAAAAACTTTTCACCACATTTAAAAAACATCAATTTATATGAACAGGTAGATACCTGCAGACACACCCAATTGATTGATTAAATTGTATTGAGAATGAGAGAGAAAGAAACAGATATATGCAAAAAAGATAGCGCCGCTCGGTTTCGATCCGAGGACATCAGGGTTATGAGCCCTGCGCGCTTCCACTGCGCCACGGCGCTTTAATCTCTGATATTAAATTGGCCAATGGTGATGAAATTGTGCCTTTCTCACACACATGATGACTCAATTTAATAATATTTGGTTTATAGACCTCGCTACAGCTATTTGATATTAGTGAAATTTTCAAACCATATATTACTGATGCAATCATTAAAGAACAAGGTAACATTCCTGTTACCTTGTTAATTTGGCTATATTTGCCGTCAAAAAAGCAACCGAGACAAAAAGAAGTGTTTACAGGACACCATCACACCAATAATAGAAATTCTAATCACCCCTACCCACCC
>JAJMHC010000078.1:3928-33168 GCA_030582855.1 Hemisphaericaspora lyxosophila
GGGGGGGGGGGGGGGGGGGGGGGGGGGAGAGCATGACTTACCGACTGAAAATGTATACTCTCAACAAACATGAATTATCAAGAGCACCCTTCCCACTGTCTTTGCCTTTATTAACTTCATTATTCAAAAACCCAATTCAAAGTCAATGTTTGTATTATTTAGGGATCTTGATCAATCTTTTTAGCCGACACCATAAGGGTCAAAGCCTACACCCTGTTGATAAAGAAATTTGAATCAAAACAAATGGTATAAAAAGAATGTTAGTTGGTAGTTCCCGAAAACCCAACCACCAGGTTTATTTATGACTACTTTGATGAACCTCAGTTCAAAGCTGATGACGACCATGTTTTTTTGTTGTTGTTGGAGCAACTGAATTTGAAATCAGTGAGACCCCTGGTTTTGATGAAACATTCAAACCAGGGTCTTGGAAATCATAATATATCATGGTATGCAGATTCTGCATTCTTTATTTCTGGACTGATGCCACTTTAGAGGTATTACTATTTCATATAATATTCAGAATCGGACGCAAAACAGGTCTAAAGTTCCACTACATATCCGAGTTTTGGATAAGGCTAGTTTGATCCACTAGATTGCAAACTGAACCTTTATCATTTTTGAGCAAGTATATGAAACAAAGAGCTGATGAGCAATGTCCATATGTTGCAAGGTGATTTGAAAAGTTTGAAGAACTCAAGACACCACACAAAAACCGAAATGCATATTTCGAATAATAGTTGGCCGTGTTTATAATGTATGCGAAGTATTACCCAACATGCAGCGGTCTATTAGTGCCATCGGATGGGAATTCCATCTTGAATAAGAGTATATAGTGCATAAACTACCGGAAGTGAAACGCGCCAATAGATTATCGTTATTTGTGTTGCAGACCAGAGATTAACAGTCTCGTATGTACTTCAAGAGCTTATGTATAATACAACCAATCATAGTTTCCAATTTACCTATCGGACGGGGTATTTCAAAAACAGTCCGATACTGAATAGCCCGGGTGTATGAACAATGATGAATGGTTTTTTCTTGATTATGTTGGATGATATTCGTATTCTGTTACCACTTGTTTGAGGATAGGAGTTTTAATTTGCAGAGAGGGGAACGTCCTCCTCCCCCCCTACCCCCGACATATCCCGTCTATGGTCTCAAAGTTGTTTGATATCCTAGAAATTGGATAATTCTCGCATGAAAACTGCGAAACTGGCTATCATTCAGTGATGCGGTATGACGTAGATGACAATATTCCTTGGCATCTAGAAGCTTGATGTGACTACACGCAAAGATTGACAGCTTGAATAAATTCTTGTTTCTTGATTCACGGGCAGAGTACAAATAATTATTTTTTATTGATTGCCCGGAGTACCTGTGGTTAGTACAATAAGCTCATTGTTCAGATCTCACTGTTCCTTAAAATTTTAGAGTTTTGGGGGGGGCTAATAAGAGTGGAGAAGTGGGGGTAGAGGTGGGGGGTGCGCTGCGATAACAGTTGCACAGGTTTCACAAAACTAATGAACCAAGAGGGAACAGTTGTGAGCGTGAAACAAAAAAAAAAAACGCCGCACTCTTAACGCCTCTTCCGACTTAAACCAACCAGTACATATGGGCGCGGATAGCAAAGCACCTTAATTGATGTAAACGCTAGTGAAATATCACAATGAGGGTTGGGTTATTTTATCACGCCAAGCCCAATTTAAACGACAAGTGTCTCATAACGAAAACGTTCCCGAGTTTCATTGAAGCGGAATATGATTGATATCACATTTAGTGGTACTAATTGCTTCTTCTTGTTTCAATAGAGACCCTTTCCACCAAAAGAAAAAAGACTGCCAAGGAAAATAGTTATGCATTCTATCGCCATATGCTTCCATTGTCTTGTTGGATAAACTCTTTTCCGGTTGCGAAATTCAAAATAGACTTTAGACTTTCTACACTGTCAACCAAACCTTAAAATTCCAGTAAGAGTCACAAAATCTCACCTCGATGGATTTTGGATAGATAGCCGCGGCGAGGGAATTAAATATAAAAAAAAAAAAAATTCTTCTGCAAAGCAGCAACAAAGCAACAAAGAATTTTGCGTGGGGGAGGGGGGGGGCTCCATGACACAATAGACAATACCCACTACAACAAGTGGAATTTGGTGCACAAATTAAAGTTTTCGGGCACCCACAAAAAACAATGGAATTGGTTACATAACCAACCATTATTGGAGGTGGGAGAGTGTGTTTGGGGGGGGGGGTTGTGAATTTGTGGGGTTGCTGTATCACTTGTATTCCAATTCAGATAAGATACAATCGGTATTTGATCCACAACTATAAATTGTGTACAAATTCTCTTTCCTAGTTTCCTAATTTTTGCAATCTCCCTTTTTTTTTGTTTGTTTGTCTGTTTGTTTCTTTCATTCTTCTATCATCAGATCTTTCTTATACATTCAATAATGCCAAACAGTCTCCATCCGATTCGTACTGTTGAATCAGTAGCTGTTGCTAATGAACACAACAAACATATTATCGAGCCTCCTAATTTCACTTGGCCAGCAATTAAAGAGTATATCACTACTAGATTCAGCTCCCTTTGGGTCGGTAAAGAAGAGCTTTCTCAATATACTTGGAATCAAATCCTTAATCCCTTCCAACCTTTGGTGCATGTTAACCTTCACCAATGGAATTTTTTCTTAATTGGTTTCTTAGCTTGGTCTTGGGATGCCTTGGATTTCTTCACCACTTCCTTAAATTTAAAGAATATTGCTGACGATTTAGATGTTTCTATCGTGGATGTATCTTGGGGAATGACTTTGGTTTTGATGTTGAGAACTGTTGGTGCTATTATTTTTGGTGCCATGGGTGATGTCAGAGGTAGAAGATGGCCATATATGATCAACTTGGCTCTCTTGGTGGTCATTCAAATTGGAACTGGTTTTGTTAAGACCTACTCTCAATTCCTTGGTACCAGAGCAGCATTTGGTGTTGCTATGGGTGGTCTTTATGGTATCTGTGCCGCGGAAGCTCTTTCGGATGCTCCAGCGGTCGCTAGAGGTGTTTTGTCTGGTTTGTTCCAAGAAGGTTATGCTTTTGGTTATTTGTTAGCTACAATTTTCCAACGTGCCCTTGTTGACACTACTAAACAAGGTTGGCGATCGATGTTTTGGTTCAGTGCAGGTCCACCGGTTCTTTTAATTCTTTGGAGATTTTTCACTCCTGAAACTGACTCTTATCAGCGTCAACAGGAAAGATTCGAAAGTGGAGCAGCTGAAAATCATTCAAGAATTGCTGAATTCAAAAGGCAAGCTAAAGTAGCTATAAAGAATTATTGGTTAATCATCATCTATTTAATCTTGTTGATGTCTGGTTTCAATTTTTTTTCTCATGGTTCTCAAGATTTATACCCTACGTTGTTGCAAAAGCAATACCTTTATGGTGCTGATAGAACTACCGTTGTTAATGTTTGTGCCAATTTGGGAGCTATCGCCGGTGGTGTTGTTTTTGGCCATTTGTCCACTTTTATTGGTAGAAGAACCGCCATTCTTCTGGCCAATATCTTTGCTGGAGCATTCATATACCCATGGGCGTTCAGACCTATGTGGGTCACTGCTTTCTTTATGCAATTTGGTGTTCAAGGTGCATGGGCAGTTGTTCCTATCCATCTTTCGGAATTATCCCCACCTCAATTCAGAGCATTTGTCATCGGGGTTGCTTACCAGTTGGGTAACTTGGTATCTTCAGCATCTTCAACCATTGAAGCTACTCTTGGAGAACGTTTCCCTATTGATAAAGAAAACGGTATTTACGACTACGGTAAAACCATGGCTATTTTCATTGCTTGTGTCATTGTATATTTAATGTTTATGACCTTTATCGGTCCCGAAAACCGAAACGTCGAATTGGGTGTCGAAAGAGAAGAAATGTATGCTGTTTACGATTCTGATGAAGGTGCCTTGATTAAGCCAGAGTTTGAACACAAAGAAAGCAAACGCCAAGCAGATATTTCGGTTCAAAAGGTTTAGTCAACTATTGATTACTATTTATTCCCTTTCTTCTTATTTATAACTATTTTTTCAATTTGATGTTTTATTTATTATTTAACAATTGTATCACTCTCAGATCTACTGCTTATGAGTTTCTTCATGAAACCAGTTGGCGCTTTGTTTGCGCCCTGGCGCCGAACTGCGAAAAGCTGCGTAGGTAAAAAAAAAAAAAAAATAAAATAAAAATAACACCCCTCCAAAAAATCTGGGTCCACTCTAGTCACATGACGACATTCCTAAATTGGAAAATAATTAGCTAAACATCTCAAAAGTAAGTAGGATTATCTTTTGATGGAACTCAAATGAATCATCTAAACTCTAATATTACAAAACTTGAATAATTAATAAAGGAATTAAAGCCCTCGGACTGAACATTCGATTACGTAATCAAAACGGGACGGGAAATTTGAGACGTCGATAAAATTGTTGCATGTTATAGTGTGGGTATCTTCTAAATATAACCAACAGTTGTATTCTAAAGTTCTGTAATGTTCTTCAACGGTATCTGGATATCTATTTGAAACGATCTTTCTTCTAATGTTTGTGAGTTTTTCTATCCGAAACCTCCTCTCTAAAATATATTTGCTTTAAGAGGATTTTTTGCAGCTATTTTTTGTGTTTTTTTTACAATATACACCGTTTAGTAAATTTCATACACATAAAATACATAAAATACATAAAATACATAGATATTAAAAAAATAGCAAACATTATGTTTTTGAGGAAAATTAAGGTAAAAAACCTCAGATAAAAGTACAACTTAAGGCAATGTGTCAATGAAAATATTTACTTTTAAACCAAGTAGCCCTCGTGAGACAGTAGCACCTACTTGACTTCTCTAGTTATCTTTGAGTAAGATAACCAGCAAAACAAGATATGTTTATCAAAACACCTCTATTACAAAATCAAGTTACGGGCGTGTGGCGTAGTTGGTAGCGCGTTTGCCTTGCAAGCAAAAGGTCACTGGTTCGATTCCTGTCTCGTCCAAACGTAATTTTTTTTGCTCTTTTGATAGCTAATTTGTGAATAAGCTTGAACTTCCAATTGGATATATTTAAACACTTTGCTTTATTATATCTCTCATAATATTTAATAATGTACACAAATAAATAACAATATACACTTAAAATGTTTGTTCTAATGATTTATTCAAGGGGGTCCTTCCCCCCCCTGAATTCTGCCAAGTCCTGTTCGTTTTGAATGTGATCTGGAGGTATTTGTTCCGGTTCTCGTTGTTGCCGTACACTTTGATGCGTAACTGGTGGTATAGGTGGTATAGGTGGTATAGGTGGTATTCCTGAAATATCTGATGCTATCGATTGCTCTTCGGCGCCGGCCTCATTCCCATTTAGACTCCATGCCAATCTTCTTGATCCCATGGAAGATCTTTGGTTAGCAAATGATGACCTTGCACTGGTTGGTCTTAGAGACCCACGCTCTATATCTCGTGGTTTTGATGTCCTATTAGTTATGACTTTTTTCAATCTCTCCCCAATATATTCTGCCCCTGGGTGAGAATCACCCTCTTCATTAACATTATAATCGTGACTACTATGCGTTGAGGGACGTCTTCCGTCTGCAATTGTTCGTTCTCTAGCCAAGGGGGCTCCCATTCCATACACGGGGAAAACGTTTTTGGGAGATCTATGCTTGGGCAGCTGCGAAGTTCCGGCCGAGAACCCAGACGCTCTTGTGTTTGATGGACGCAATCTATCGGCCTCCTCAAAATATGGTTCTGGCTGATAGCTGGAAGCACCACTTGTTTCGTCTGTAGTGTTTTGTTTTGTCTCTTCGTGCTTCTCCGGGTCATCCGCTGCCTCTTCTTCGTCTGGTACTTCTTCAAATACTGTACTTCTTCTTTGTCTTACAACTCTCGAATCCATATTCAATTGAGGTTGTTCATCTCTTACTTCATATTTAGGTAACTTCAATCTCTTTTGATCTTGTTCGACCACATAAATGTGCAAATACCATGTTACTACAACGCCATAAAATGCCCCTCCGACAATGTTTCCTAAAGTCGCAGGTAAAAGGAGTCTCCATGCAACCAACCCAACTGAGATGGGGGCACCATTAATTAACCCAATGATCACCACATACATATCAGCTACACAATGAGTAAATCCAATTGTCACGAATGTGAATACGGGAAGTACCAACATGAGGAATTTGACATGCATAGGTTTTGCCATCAATTGCAAGAATATAGCTAAACAAACGTAAAAGTTCCCCGCCATCCCTTTAATAAATACTTCAATAAATGATGCCGAGCATTTAGTGACTGCTATTTCAACGGTCCCGGTTATTAATAGGTCGGTTCTCGAAACTGCCGAATAGTGACTAATTACGTATGCAACAAATATGTTTCCTACAAGGTTAAACCACCAGCTGACAAACCAACTTATGAACAAATCCAAAAATGATACTGCTCCTCTGCATAAAGCAGTACTGAAAAACAATACATTGGAATTAAACAAGTCCACACCGGTGATAACAACATAAAATAACCCAATTGGATAGCAAAAACCTGCTATCAATTGGATAATACCTGGATTGTTCTTATAAGCTTCAGGTAAAGTGGCCTGTACGGTGGTATGTAACATTCCCCCCGTTGAGAATAGTATTCCTCCCATTATAGAATTGATTATCAATGTATCTATCCTTAGACGTGATTTTTTCATCGCGGTTGCAACCACTGCCAAGGCAGCTTCATAAGTAGTTAGATATAGAGTGTCATCCATGTTCTCTCAACATAGACTATCTCTTTCTCTTATTATATGACTATGATTATAGGTTTGTTGAAAAGTTGATGGTTCAGCAAAGCAAGTAAACGGAAGCTGAAATTTAGATCATTAGCTTTTTTTTTTTTGAAGTGGGTTCCTCGCTAAGACCGGTTTAAGATTAAGTTTAATTACTCATTGTTTTCAGTTTTTTTTTTCTTTTAATTGTGCTACCCGGAATTTGGTGTATCGGTTATAAATCGCGCGGGAGATAGCCGTGAACGATGCTCTTAACTATAGGAGTTAGTAGACAAGTAAGAGAGAGGACGTTGGATGAGGGACAGTCTCATCCTTACTACAGATGTACATCAAATATATAAGTAATGCAATAATCTATCTAAATAATACCATACCCAAACAACAAGATCAAGAAAGATCCACACAAAATATATAGAGAGGGGAAGAGGGAGGAGAGGAGGAGAGGAGGAGAGGATAAGAGATGAAATAATACTTCAAAACAAAGATCAATTGCTATTCTTAGTTTCCGCCATATCCTTGTTAACAAACAATGGGCTTTGAGTCATATTCAATTTGAACTCCAAGTCCACTGCCGTGGCTTCCACTTCTTCCTCGGCAGGTGGGTTGCCAGGGTGAGCTGTTTCTTGAGTGGCTTTATCTTCCACGGTATCCTCACTGTGAATTTTTATGGTTGCCTGGGGCTGTTTAATCGATGTCCTGGCCAACTTAATCAACTCCCTAAATTCCTGTTGATACACATCCATCCATTCCTTCACCAGGAAATTCTTATCAGTAATAGACTTATTACTAATACTGCTCCGACTTCTAAACAAGTCCCCATTTTGATTATTAAATGCCAGATGTGATAATTCCCATTGATTTAATCTTTGTCGCAAAATCTTGTCAGAAATCGGTCTATTACTATCGAGGTTTGAGTTATACAATACAAAGTATTGATTATATCTCAATTCCAATTGATTTCTTGTACCTTGAGTGGGTAATTTTAATGCAGAAATCTTTTCCTTAAGTTTTGGAGTAGTTAATGACAGGAAATCAAGTCTTGATAATCGTTTTGTTTCAACATTTTGCTTAGAAGTCTCATTGAAATAAAAATCTTTATGACCCAAAGTCACTGGAGGACTGGGAGAAGGTGATGATGATGATGATGATGAAGAAGAAGAACGTAATTCGATGCTGTCTATTGGTTTGAAAAATGATGATATAGATTGCTTCTTTTTGGATGATGTGATCTTAGTGATGTTTCGTTTCGTCACTTTCCCCGATAAACAATCATCTATGTGAGTATTTTGTAACACTTCTGCTGACATTTGCATTTCACAAACAGGACATGAAACTAAATCATCACTACTAGGAATACTTGGGATATCACTCGAGGACCGTTCAATTTTCATTCGTTTTTTATTATTATTATTATTATCATTATCATCATCATCATCATCATTATCATCATCATCTGAAGCAACCTCTATTATCTCTGAATCTTCAAACTGTCGCTTCTTAGCGTCTTCTCTTTTATGAATGTCTTTGTTGTTTATTGAACCATTTTCTATTAGTTTTATAAGATGAGGTCGTATCTTGGAATAGCAAGTCACGATTTCTTCCAACAAAACATCGCGTCTTAAGCTACTCTCAAACACTTCAGCTTTGCACAAGGGACATAAATTGTTAATTATGAGGTATTCTCGTATACATTGTGAACAGAACGTGTGATTACATGACGTGGATACTGGTGCTCGAAAGAACTCTTTGCATATATAACATCTTTCAAGGACATCGAGTTCTGCAAGAACTGGGAGTGTAGTATTTCTGAAATCGGAAGGATCAGTGACGTTATCTAGGTGCTTTGTAAACGGGTTAGCACTCATACCGGATATGGGATCTAACTGGTTGAAATAAATGTGATTTCAAGTCAAGCAATCAAAACGAAAAAAAAAAAATTAGAAATCAAGGTCAACGCGTACCAAAGACCCCCCGCCTCTCTCTAAACAAACAAACAAAAAAAATAGTATGAACAAAAACCATTAAGCAAACTTGAAAACATGTGTTTCTTTATGTATTTTCATCTAACCGAGTTCAATATCAATATCGCTAGAAAAGAGGAATGCCATTCCAAGATTCTAACAAAAAAAAAAAACCGTATTGAGAAAAGATGGGAAGACTAGGCAATAAAGTAAATATAATGTTTGTGTCAAAAGAAATATCTTCATCAAACTTGTGTATGTAGAGAAACACCACATTTGGCTTGAAAGGATAATAATATCTAAAATTAATGTATATTAAACCTAACGGGGTCATTATCTGTTGCGAATATATAGATGTATATAATCAATCTATTTTAGTAAACTTTTTTTCTTTTTTTAATTTAAATCAAAAAAATGCTTGTTTATAATTCATCCTTTTCAATTGGATTGGTGTTTTTTGGTTTTCTAATCGTTTTGGTAACTTTTCTCGTTACAAAATTTTTCTTTTTGGTGGAAGAAGGAGTCTCATTTGATGATTGAAGAATAGCTTTACTTGATTCAGGTTCTGAGGCGGTTGAACTTTTACCTGCTTCAGTACTGGAAGGGACAGAAGATTGTTCAATGGATGAACTTTCCTTAACTTTCTCAGCGGCGGCTACTTTGGTCACACTAGATGAAACTTTTGAGACTGATTCAGAAGAAGAAGAAGAAGAACTCTCAACAACTTTGGTAGAAGATTTGCTCAACGGGCTCTCGAGAGTTTCAACAGAAGCCGTAGATACGGATGATGACTTTTCAGCAGAACCAGTAGATGAAGCTGACGATGAAGCTGACGATGAAGCCGATGATGAAGCTGATGATGAAGCTGACGACGAAGCCGATGATGAAGCCGATGATGAAGCTGACGATGAAGCTGACGATGAATGATTCTCCAGTCAATAATGACGAAGTTTCAACCGATTTATCTAAACTTTCAATAACGGCAGGAGTGGTGACCGTGTCTACTTCTTCAACAACAGGTTCAACTTTCTCAACCGCTGGTACAGTGTCCGGTTGAACTCTTGGTTCAGGTAATGGTTCAGCATTTGGCACTGTTTCGTCTTCAATTTTGTTTTCAGGTAACAATGGTTCATCAGGAACTTTGGGAGCTGGTGCCACTTCCGGGAATGGTTCATCCAGTGAAGGTGGCCCAGTCTCAACATTCAAGACAGAGGAAGCAACGGTGCTTTCAACGACTGGGGCTGCTCCCATATCAACCTTTTTGGGAGAAGGAGTTTCAGCATTTGCAATAGCAATCAGTTCTGATACCACAAGTGAACTTTTACTTACTTCCGGAACTGAAGAAAGCGATTTACTGATGGAAGACGATGATTGTTTTTGGGAGACTGCAACCACTGGTGATACAGTGCTTGATTGTTTAACAATAGGTACTTCTGAAACTGATTTAGCAATGGATGTGGTTTGAACCTCGACAGATTCTTCGCTGACTGGGTAGATCCAGCTTAAATTTTCATCGGCCAACTTAGATGCCTTCATATGTTCTTTGGCACTACTTGCAATTTTTGATTTAATTGAACCTTCAACAGGGGGTTTAGGTTCAACTTCTTCTACTATTTCAACCACTTCCACTTCCTCGTGTTCAGGTTCATCGACATGATCTTCTGCCACTTCCTCGTGTTCAGGTTCATCGACATGATCTTCTTCCACTTCCTCGGGTTCTGGTTCATCGACATGATCTTCTTCCACTTCCTCAACCACTTCCACAATTTCCTCTTCTTCTTGTTCTGGTACACGGTGATCAATTTTTGGAGTTTGTTGAGCAAACTCGCTAGCGGATACAGTTGGAGAAGGTTCTTCTTCCTCTTGTTCTTCCTCGACAACTTCTTCCACTTCTTCCACTTCTTCTATTATTTCCACATCTCCCTCTTCTTCAGGAACTCGTTCCTTTTCTGCAATAATGGTGCGTGGATCTGATGTCTCAGATTTAATTGTGGTTTCATTATCATCTGGAATTTTCTGTTGTTGTTTATCAACCGCCTTCTTTTCAACCACCAGGGAAGATTCGACTGGTTTCACTGGAGCAACAGAAGGGGTAACCGCCACATGAACACTTTCCTTGATGATCGAAGTTTCAATATAGTTAGATTTGTCACTAAAGAAAGATTTACTGTCAAAGTCGGGTTTTTCAGTTTCTTTTTCAATATTTTTGGTCACTTGAGTAACTCTATCATTCAAAGTAGAAGCAGTCAAAGTAGAAGCAGTCAAAGTAGAAGCAGTCAAAGTAGAAGCAGTCTCAGTTGACTCTTCATTCCATTCATCCATGGTGAAATACTGTTTAGTTTCATCATCACCATCGATATTTTCACCATGGATTTTTTCCTTGATGAATTCAATACCTTGGTGTCCATATGCTTTGGCATGCTCTTCAACAATTGCAAATGCTACTTTAGCGTTTAAAAAGGCAGATTTTCCATAAGACCTGGCAATTTCTGCATACTGTAACCCTGACTGTTGAGAATGACCGAGCAAACCTTCCAAGTGTCCATTTTCATGAGCATTTTGAATGGTTATACCTAATATGGCCATCAATATAATGGTAAACAAATATTGGAATAAATTACCAATGACTGATTTGCTAGTGCCATAATTACGTGGAAGTTTGTATACATGTAAAGTATTTGCCGCACTTCCAGTAGCCAATTTAGTTCCATTGGGTGAAAATGCCACACTTGTAATGGCAAATTCATGTAAATTTTTAAAAGTATTTATAACTTCAAAAGTAGATAATTTGATTAAAGTTAAAGTCAAATCATTGCCAACAATAGCTATTAAATCTTTACCCAGGGAAATATCCAATGCCACTATATTATTAAACTTCTTTGCTATAACTTTTACTCTGATGATTTTATTAGTAGTGACATTATATCTTAATAATGTAGCACCTTTGCCTCCACGAACACTTGCTGTTATGATTACTTCATTTTCATTAATGAATTTCAATTTCGAAAGTAAATAATTTTTCAATTTCTTTTCTATATGGGGTAATTTTGTCGTAGTGGCAATTTGGTGGCCATCAATAGTGGATATAGTATTGATTGTCGAGCTAGTGATAAAACATAACTTGTCACCAACACTGGGACTCAATGCAAAATCCTTAATTTCAACTCCTGTTTCTGGTTTATGCTTGAATTTCAATTCCAACAGTTCAGGATTGAACACATAAAGAGTAGATGGAACAGTAGAGGTCAAAAGACAAGCAGTCGAATTATCTTGAGAAATCCTAATAACTTTTGGATAGTCACCAGCTTCTGCACTTATCTCTTCTTCAAATTGAGCTGCATCAACAAATTTCAAATGTTCATCTTTGGTATAGACGTACTTTCTAACATTATTATTGATATTCATTTGGGAAAGCAATTGATAACTTTGATTACATCCCACAATGACATTAATTTCCGATTCATCATCCAATCTGCAAATATCTAAACATTGAGGAGAATCTTCATTCTGTGGCAAGGTAATTTCTCTAAATCTTTGTAATCTTCTATTAGGATCAGGAACTTTGAAACTACACTTTATGGCAGTGATTTTATTGGGAACTCCATGTTTTCCTTCACCTCCACCTCCTGCTACTAATACAGTTTTATGGTCAATGAATTTAGTTCCTAGAATAGGATATCCCACATTGATCTTCGCCGATTGTTTAAGCGACATTTTCTCTTTCTTTCTTTCTTTCTTTCTCTCTCTCTATCTCTATCTCTCTCTACTCTTGTGTTGGTAGTCCTTCCTTTGCCTCTTCCAAGATGGGATTGGTTGTCAGAAAATCGGTTGGCCTTTTTTTTTTTCTTCAGCATTTCACCAACCAACTGAAATGTGGTTAGAACACGTAAGAAGGTGAGAACCGAGCAAATAGAAGGAGACATTTTATGTCGTATTGGAAAGAGGAGGGGCGAGGTGGGAGGGAACGAATAAATGTCGTACATCTATCAACAATATTATTTCTTGGTATATTAACCCTATTTACTTAACATCTTGTGATCTCTCATTAGCACTCTTCTAGACACCCCACATGAACAAGTCATTACTATCTATCCTGTCGCATGTCGTTCATGGGTATGTCGGTAACTGTGCCATGGTGTTTCCATTACAATATTCCGGATGGGATGTCGATGCCTTGAATACGACCAATTATTCCAATCATCCAGGTTATGGATCATTTAGTGGAACTCCATCCCTGGCTGAACTCGTTAGTGATATTCTAGTGGGATTATCTAGCATTCTTCCCTTGTGTGATTATGATATCATATTGACGGGATACACTCCCAACCCGGATGTATTGCTAGTAGTCAAACAACAAATCTTGAACCTCATGACTAATATACCTGACCACCTGTCTCGGCCAAAATGGATTGTCGATCCTGTTCTCGGCGATAATGGCCGTTTATACGTTTCTGAGAACGTCATACCTGTATATAAAGAAATCTTTAGCAGTGGATTTGTTTCATTGACCACTCCTAACCAATTTGAATTTGAAACTTTAACTGGAGGGACCCACATCACCAATTGGGATAGTTTAAAGCAGGCAATAGGTAAATTCAATGAAATGTACAAAGTTGACAATTTAGTGATATCTTCAATAGATATAGGGGGAGAGTTATATTGTGTGTCGTATGCAAAAGAAACCGGAAAGATATTCTATATTCCCATTCAAAAAATACCATGCAATTTTAATGGTTCAGGTGATTTATTCACTGCTATATTAGCCAATGCATACTATGATAATGATTACAGAATTACCCCGCAAGTTATATCAAGTACAGTTACTAAATTGCATAAGATTCTTGAATTCAGTTATCAAGATGAACTTAGACGGAGAAGGGAAGAGGAGCCACAAGGAGAAGGAGAAGGAGAAGGAGAAGAAGAAGAAGAAGAAGAAGATAAAGCAGTAACATTAATTAGAGACATTCGAGTAGTAGGTTCCAAACACTTTTTACTTGGTGATTATACTTTAGACTTAATAGAACAAGTAGTTTATTTATAGAAATAGAGACATAATACAACCACCTATCTACCGTAGTACATCAACCCTTACATCAACCCTTACATCAACTCTTACATACATAAATACATACTCCACATTTCACCCAACAAACAGACAGCAGAAAAAAAAACGTTGTGCAAAGATTGATTGATTGTTGTCAACTGTAAAATCCGAAGGAGAAAAAAACAATCAAAATTTAATGACCTTCTTTCTTATCTCCAATCAACTGATACACATACACCCCCACAACAACAACAAGGTAGACAGAGAGACTACACCTTTTCTGTTCAAGGACTCAGAAAATACATATCATCAACTATTGACATACAAAATTTCACATCAAAGTATTCAAATATGAAGGAAAGGATGAAGGAAAAGAAACAAGCACGTTGCACTTGGTGTCGATTGCCATCCTATCGGTTATGGTTGATTTTGATTCCCTTGTTACTTATAGTTACAAACTATCATCGGATAAGTTCCAAGGTTCAACAAGCTTCACTCTTTCAAACCTTGATCAAATCAGACCCGTTTGAACATGATACTTCAAACACATTCCAATTGAAACATATCTACCATCATGGGACGGGACCAATAAGTCATAGGATCCATCGTCGATTAGATATCACTCCAGATTACATATCTAAACATTCATCATACTTCTCGGTCCTAACTCAACAACTTGCCAGCGACACATCGTCATTTGGAACCGAAGAAGAACAACAACAACAACAACAACAACAGATTGATGCCAATGATTTAGAACAAGTCTACAGACAAATGGATTGGCCTAAAGTTCATCAAGGTAAGAATCCATTCACTATTGAATTACCAATACGTCAGAACAAAGGTAGGTCAACTCGATTAAAACATCGTCATGAACCTAATTTCGTAAGTTCTTATCTTTCATATGCAAATAAAATCAAGGGGAATCAAGATTTATTAAATAGAATCAATTTGCAATGGATAGATGAAGAAATTAAGATACCAAATATAACTGATCGTGATACTATCATTTCATTAGCCACTATTTCTTCCAATGCATATGCCCAATTCCCACGCAGTGACGATGAAAGGAAGAAATCGGATTGGGTGGATTTGGGGGATTATGACCCTGATCAAGATAACGTCGATCTTAATTTTGGTTGGGAAGATGTTGGATTACGTGGCCATGTGTTTGTCAGTAAGGATAATAAAACGGTGGTGGTTGGGATTAAAGGAACTTCGGGAGCTGCCTTGCCTGGTGGTGGAAGTGATGAAACTGCCAATAATGATAAATTGAATGATAATATGTTATTTTCATGTTGTTGTGCCAGAGTAGGATATATGTGGACTACCGTTTGTGATTGTTATGAAAAGGCCTATACTTGTAATCAAGATTGTCTTGAAAAGGAATTAATGCACGAAGATAGATATTATAATGCCGTATTGGAATTATATAATAATATCACTGCCATTTATCCACCCGATAAACACGATATCTGGGTTACTGGACATTCATTAGGTGGAGCCCTTGCCTCATTGTTAGGTAGAACATTTGGATTACCTGTAGTTGCATTTGAAGCCCCGGGAGAATTATTGGCTACTAGAAGACTACATTTACCTTCACCACCAGGTATTCCTAATTTTATGGAAAATATTTGGCATTTTGGAAATACCGCTGATCCAATCTATATGGGAGTATGTAATGGAGCATCAAGCGCATGTAATGCTGCTGGATATGCCATGGAAACCGCCTGTCATACTGGAATGCAATGTATTTATGATGTGGTTACTGATTTAGGCTGGAGAGTTAATTTATTAAATCATCGTATACATACCGTGATTGACGATGTTATTATGGTGTATAATAACACTCCAAAATGTATTGAACAACCGCCATGTCGCGATTGCTTTAATTGGAGGTTTGTTGCTCATGATGATGATGAAGATGATGAACCAGATTTGCCTAATCCATTAAAACCACTTCCACCTAACAAGAAGAAAAGTTCAACCTTGAAAAAACCACTGCCTTCTTCAACAACTGCTGAAGACCCAGATGGGATTAAAACAAAGACAAGTTTGGTAGGTGGACCTACTTCGAGCGAACCCACCGAACAGCCACCACCTGAAAAGTGTTTGAAGAGAACCTGGTATGGTTGGTGTGTAGAATGGGGTCATGAAGGTGATGATGATGAAGGTGATGGCGGTGATGGTGATGGTGATGGCGGTGATGGTGACGACAAGAAGAAGAAAATGTGATTTATTTAGAATATGACTTTATCTCATAAGGTATGAGAGGAGTTTTGTTTGGAGGGAAAGAATTGGAATTCTTATACAACAATGGATAGCAATAGCGCTAGTGTTTCTTGTTTTTATTTTTATTTTTATATTTATATATATATATATATAAGTTTATATGTATCGGAAATGGAAATGTTTATTGAAATATACTTTGTAGTAATAAGTTAGTCCTTCATACTAATCTGATTAATTTGAAACAACAACAGGTCTATTAGCAGGGGCGATAATCTGGAAAATAAGTTGACTGCGAAAAAATCACCAGCAAAAAAAAACATGACTTTCCCCATACTTAAAACCACACACTCTCAACATCACGCCCCTCCTATACTCACTATTATGACAGGTGACCCACGCATTGATTGGCTTGATGTTGATTTCTTGTCATACATAAGTGTGATTATGCAGTTGCATAATAGTGCCATCTAATAAAATCTTGCTCTGGGGGGGACTTTTGAATTTCAAGCGGGTGTTGGGTCTGCATTCAAATTGGATCAAATGAACTTGAAAAAATGTATATATATATCTTGGTGGTGCACTCTGCACAGATGGCTTAGGTTTGTATTTTCAGAATATAGGGACGTCAATGCTTATTCCGTTGTGATACCGTAAGCCGTTTCCATCGGTTTGATTAGTTAGTGACACCATTCGGGCTTAGGACTTACATTTTATGCCAAGCCGAGTGATTAAGACTGATTTCTTTTATTCAATGTATTGTAAAAATTCCACAACAACTCTCGAGTTGTTCAGAGGCTGTATTTGCCTAGTCTTCTAACCAAGCACAAATCTTACAAAACAACCAACATTGAACAAATTGATTCCAAATCACTTCAAGTGCTGATCAATGGTGTAGTCTTCAACATACGGAGTAGCTGAACAAGTAAAAAAAAAAGAACAACACAACTGTGGGAGATGGTGGGAGTTGCTCGATCTAGACTATCCGTAGTACCCAGTGGAACTATGTATCATTATTGCCCATATCCATTGAAGAAGTCGATGAAGATGAAGATGAATCGAGAAATGAAAATCCAGAAGTATGCCCAGAGATTTACCCGCCCAGTTCCATATTATGTAGTACCAATACAATAGTTCTGCCGAAAAACCAAATATAATGAATGTACAATTTATAATCTAAAGAGAATAAACCAACTACATATCCATCCTAACTACTAATTCTATTATTAATAGAATCAATCAGTTGACGTGTATTGGTAGCATAGTTTTAATAAGACCCTCATTCTTGATGTGTACTAGGCGCACTACCCAGTTAGAGAAGTCGTTTTTGTATCGAAATTTTTTTTACAACCAAAATGGTCACCACGCTCCCCTCCCCTTGTATTCATTCGTCACTAGAATCAGTCAACCCGGTTCTTAAGGCTCATTAACAATTGTGGACTGCTGTTCATGGATGACAGTTCAGAGGTCTTGATGATGATTTCATGAGAGGCTGGCTGTTTCAAATGAACCCCTTTTCACTATATTATTGGACAATGCCTGATTAACAGATTTCCTTTTAATCTATGTCTAATAGCCACCCTTTTCTAACACATGGTGACTGAATTGATTCCAATCTTATAACACAAGAGCATACAACTGTATTCAAGCTTTGGCTTGATTTCTGATGGAGCGATTGGTATATAAGGGGACATGTGTGAAGAACATACAGATTGAACATACAGATTGAACATACAGAGTGAACACCTATTGTGTCATTGAAAAATTGATTTTGTTCTTGATTGAAACTGGGTGAACATCGACTTCTTTCCTGGTGGAGATCTGGAGTTGTGGTTTCTCTTGGTTGACTACTGCTATATGGTTATTTTCATTCATATTAATTTGAGTTGGGTGAATTATAATCTGTTTGTGGTAATAACAAGGTAGATCAATCCTAGAGGCATGATCACCCAACCCCCCATTTGTTGGGTTTAGAATAGGTATGGCGATATATATCGATTGAATTCAACATCACTAGTTGAGTCTTTCTGGTTTTCACTATAAAATTGCAAAATTTTTTTATTTTGGACACGAGTGTTGCGAGATTGCGAAAATTTGGAATATTTATTCGGCGGGTAAACAAAATGATTTTGAACATGAAGGGGAAGGGGAAGAGGGGATGAAAATGAAGGAGAAGCCGACAAAAACAGAAGCTGCCCCCCAAACATATTACAACCACCTCCGATTCAGATTCCAAATCCACCAAGGGTGCTAATAAGAACCACGATCCCGTTGTTCCTCTAAGATAAGGAGAGGAATAGATCAGGCATGAGGAGATAAACGCTCTCTTCGAGATTGGTGGTGAAGATAAAGCGAACCCAATGTGTTCAGAGAGTTCATCATTAGATGGCGAGGAAGAAGTTTCTCAACCCCTCTACTTTGATGGGTTCCGCAAAGAACATAGAATGCAAATCCCCAAAGCTGGGGACTTCCTCAAAAAGGCACTCGAGAGGAAAAGGCCAAAGAGGAAGAGGGAAAGAATCCAAAATGGCATGGATAGCTTCCTCATTATCCATCCCAATTTGAGTTCTTTCCCTCTTCCTCTTCTTGAAGTTCTTCTTCCTCGTCTTCTCCTTTTTTTAGTCGGACAATGATGTCTTTCCTGTTGAATACGAGAGGGTCCGCCCCGAATCTTTGACATTAACTCGCAAAACTGAAGTGGGTTTCTTGAATAATATAGCCTTGAAGGTGAAACTGTTAAGTATTACCGTCAGTATTCATACAAGAATAAGTCATGTGAAAAAAAAAAGACAGACACGGAGATAAAGTATACATTGTACAAAATGAATGACTTTTCTTGAATGATTTTGATAAACAGTAGTTTGCGGAGTTTCTTGTGATATAACTCAAACAAGGCTATACTACCCATACGAAAAAGTGGCACAAAGCCCAATTCTCGAAGAAAAGTGATTCTAAAAAAAAAAAAACAGATTCACTCCGCCTGGCAAGTTCAATTTTTATGGTTTTTTATTTTTGGTTTAATCTATCGTGTCCTCTCTTCTCCAGAAGTATCCCAACATTTTCTTGACTGATATTACAAGAAAATCAATGACATGTTAGTCATGGCCGGGAGATGCACAATCCCGTTTCCTTTTATAGGAGAGTGATGTTTGACGAAAAGGGGAAATTGGTTTGGTAAGTACACGCCGCCACCCACTCTTTCTCTCTCTGATTGACGAGGTGGCATCTTTATGCAGGATACATTAAAGATGTATGTACCATGTTACTATTAGGCGAAACCGGATTAAATGGGAATTCCAGTTGAACTGAAATAATAACTATCCATTTAATGAACAAAAGCATTCACGGCAACTGAATAAAAGCATTCAAAGGCAACTGAATTAAGAAACAATCCAAAATGAAGGGATGCATTGCCCATTCAGGCGAAAACGAAAACAATTAAAGTCTATATGCAGGGCAGCAATTCCTCCCTATAGTTAAACTAAGTAATTATTAACCCTATAGTCATTCTTATCCAAAGTACACTACACTTCCACCGTCATTCAAAACTAAAAATAAAAATAAAATTTCATGTTGTTTCTCTCGCAGTTTCTTCTTTTTTTTTTTTTTTTGAGAGGTTGTTTTGAATTGGAGGATTGGATTGGATTAGAAGCATGGATGGATTAAGGGTAAGGGGTGGGGGGACCTCGGGTGAATAGAACCCCCCTTAGAATGATGTAATTGACATTGCATAGCCATACTTGCTATAGCCTCTTTATAGCAATTGGTTTGTGTTAATAGGAGGTGTGGTAGGAAGCGTAGTAGTAAGTGTAAGCGTAGTAGTAATAGTAAGTGTATAAGCCTTCATCAATACAGGGTAACGATCATCATCGTCATCAGTCAATTAACTATCCGCATTAAGCAAAGTTAAACTGAAATTTGTTCTCGAATAGACAAAAAAATAAACAGTGACAACAAGCATCAGGATTAAAGAAATAAATTGACTGACGGAAACAAACAAAACAAAAACACCTCAACAGAAAAAAGGTGCATGTCTCCATTCCATCTATCCCCCTTTTTTTTTTAATTCTCCTTATATTTCTTTCTTGGGTTTTATTAACAATTGTTCTTTCGTTAATACATATAGGTCAATTACTACTACTTATTACTACTACTAATAACTACTACTACTACTAATAACTACTACTACTACTATACCTACTACTAATAATTACCTTTCACCAATTGCATATATTATGAGAGTCATTCACACATTTTTCAATCTATTCTTTTTAGCAGGGGCTATAGTGCTTTCAGTGTTGATCATCTTATCAGGTTCTTTTAACAGCGGCACATTCCGTAAATTCTATTGGCTTCGAGCAGACACTTCCGATATACCAAATGCTCCTTCCGACACCAGTGTGTGGAACTTTTGGGGGGTTTGTGCTGAGCATGATTTCAATAATTGTTTATTAGGACCAGCATTCCCAATTTCTCCCGTTGATAATTTTAATACTAATACTAATATCCCCAGCAGATTTATTGATAATAGAGATACTTATTTCTACTTGAGTAGATTTGCCTTTGCCTTTGCCTTGTTGGCGTTGGGATTTGCTGGATTGGCTTTTATTATTGACTTGTTGGGATTCTGTTTTGTAGCCGTTGATAAAGTGGTTGTATTCTTGGTTGTTATTGCGTTAATTTTCCAAGCTGGTTTCGCCTCATTACAAACTGCCGTCACGGTATTGGCCAAGAATTCCTTCAAGAATGGTAATAGAGATGCCAAGGTTGGTGCTACCTTGATGGGATTTGTTTGGGCTTCATTTGCTTGTTTGTTGATTTGTTTCGGATTGACCTTTTCTTCCAACATTGCCCGTTCTTACAGAAACCATATGGATAGAGTGAGAGCTGAAAAGGCGCAACAACAAGGATTGGCTGGAGAAGAAGGTGCGGTGGGTGATGAATCTTCCTTCACCAGAGCTGCTCCTGCTCCTGAACCTAAAGAAGGGGAAGAACATACTGGTGGTATTAGATTCTTTAAGATTAAGAGAAATCAAAAGGTTTCTGATGATGAATCTGTATAAGTCTTGTATTAATAGTTCTACTGCCACCCCCCCCATCACCCATCACCTATCAACCGACGCTTTACCCAATCACCTTTACCCCCAATCAATTGAAAAAAAAAAACTTTATAAACAATTCCCAAATAACTTGAAAAGTTTGAATTGACATTTATTGGAAATTGCCCTTTTTTTTATATATATTCATCGTCGTTGTCGTTGTATTTGTTTGTTTGTTTGTTTGTTTGTTTATTGATTTCTTCCATTCACACACACATTTTGCTTGTATTGTGCTGCGTTGTGTGTTTGTGTTATTTTTCTTTTTCGATATTCCTTTTATTTTTAATTACCGTTGTTTCGTTTTTTTTTTTAATAGTTCAATTTCTTTTTTTATATATATATATATTTACATTTTATCAAATATACAAATTAGTTTAAGTTTATAAAACAAGACTGGGTGGGGGTGAAGGGGACATCATTGTCTGGTGTGTGCTGTCTCTTCCCGCCTCCCGCCTCTCCTATTTTCCTGGTGTATTGTGTGTGTTTCTGCCGCATTGGAAGGAAATTTCACGGCTGTGTGGAGCGAAAGAAAAAAAAAAGATTTCTTACCGAGACGGAGCGAAAGGGACGAGAGAAAGGAGGGGGAGGAGAGGAAGGAGAAGAAGAAGAAGAAGAAGAACAACAACCAGAGGAAGTCAAGCTACCAACGGCTCTGTCTGGAGATTATGAGAGAGAGGGAAGGCCAAGATACCTTTAATATTTCACATTTAGATTTATAATTACTATGCCTCAATATTTAAGCGATAGTATTGTATTCCGTTCCTAGGTGTATAATAATAAATATCTTCATTAAAGGAGGGTGGTGACATGGGATGTAGTTTCCTTCACCTTTTCCATAGCAAGTAAGTAATCTGTGAAGTAATCAAGTCAAAAAAAAAGAAAGAAAAGGGCCAAAGAAAAATAAGCAAGAAAGCAATATTAGATATTATTATGTCATTCGTTTTTGAAAGTTAATACGAGGAGTGGGGGAGGCAGGCGATGGATGGAAGTTAAAAGGAACGTTTTGCTAAGAAATATTAATGGAAGAACAAGAAAGAAAGAAAGAAAGAAAAAAATACTTTTAAACTTTTTCTGGAAAACACCAAAGTGATCAAACCAAATAGTGTGAGGTAGTTAAACTTTATAGATGATTTTTTAGTGGTAGAGTTCGTAGTGCTTCTTAATTTTCTTCTCTCTGTTTGTTCGGGTATAGTGGCTTAACCAGATCGGAGTGATCCGAATTATCCCATGAAAAAAAAAAACCTTCAATTAATACCTCAGTTCAAATGCCGCAAAAATGAGAGGAGAGGAGAAGGAGAAGGAGATGCAGGCGGGAATGTAGGGATCCTGGGTGCTGGATAGGGGAGGGGAGGAGGGGGGAAGGATACGAGATATATATGTGTGGGTGGGCGCTGAAGAGGGAGAGATTAGATAGGGTAGTAGTACCCACCCGGAAATATGTAATTAAAATAATTAATCAGACGATAATGAAATTTTGTCTTAGTAAAGAGACGGTATGAGAGTCTGAGAGGAAAGTACCATATCGTCTTCATCTTCTAGAAGAAAAGAAAAAAAACAAAACAAAACAAAAAAAACAAAACAAACACGGCAAAGTATGGCAGTTTAGCCCTAAATGTTATGACCGATGGGTAATTCAATGTCAATTGAAGTTATTAGTAAACTTATTGTTGACATTATCTTACGATGTGTATTTTTATGTCTGCGGAAAATCCCTATTTAAGGTTTTTTTTCTCTTTTCAATAAAGGTTGGGCGGGTAGTTGTGGATAAGACTATTGGTGGTGATAGGGGTGGGTTATGAGGTGGTGGTCATGGATACGCAGTGAAACGTATTTCGTGCACGATGACGACGATGACGATGCTAGAGGGGGTTGTAGCAGCTGTAATATTCCCTAATGCAACAACACAACAATGAAGAAGAGATTGTTCTTCATTATTCCGAAATCCCGGATTAAACAAGTCAATAGAAAACAGCAAAAAAAAAAAGAAAACGAATTGGCGGGAAACATCATTTTAACAATAAGAAATCAATTACGTAATGGGATAGTTGTTTCATAGGAGTAAGCTAGTTAACAACTAGACGAAGAATGGCCCAAATAAAGAAGCAACCAACTAACAAGAAACAACAGAGTGGATTATACGAAATAGACCAACACAATATAGCTTAATTTCACCTCATATACATCAAAACACACACACCCACACCACCCACACCCACCCAGTCAAATGTTCATTGATGGAATTTCTTGTTTAATTTTTACTTTTTTTTTTTTAATTAATTTTTTATTTTTTTTTTTGGTTTCTTTGGTTTCTTTGGTGTCTTTGTTTTCTGCTGATTGAGAGTTTTGCTTCTTCCTGTTTCTGTTGTTTCTTGTTGTTTCTTGTTGTTGTTCTTGTTCTTCTTCTTCTACTGAGATTTGTTAGTGGTTGATTGTTCTAACTGACTGTTCTGCTGAGCCTGTAACTTAATTGAGTGGACTGCATTAATTTCACTTTAAACTACCTACTGCCATTGATTAGTCCATTGTTCTTACTTACACTGACACACCCCCCTGACACACCCCCCTGACACACTTACTTACTTACTGTTACTGTTACTATTACTGTTAGCAGAGAGAGATAGAGAGATAGAGAGAGAAAGAGAAATTCACACACTCAGAGAAAGAAACGGTGAATATTTTTTAATTGTTAATCTCTCATTTGTTCATCCCTCCTTTCAACCCCCCCCTCCTTCACTCCACTCCCTTTTCTTTTTGCTTTTGGGTCTCATCCTTTCATCTTGCAATTATATATCAATTCCATTCAATCCTTAGTTGCTACCACCACTATTACTACCACCACCACCACCACCACCACTAACACCACCCAACAATGCCGTTAGCAAAGACACGTTCCCAGAATCCTCTCAAGAGTATATTCAAGAAGGGTTCTACTCCAGACAAAGACTCTGATGACAATTCAAGTCCTCCTTCCGCTTCTAGTTCTCACACTGGACTTCAGAAATTCTTTCATGCCAAAGAAAAGTCTGTCGATGAATCGGGGTTTCAACCACCTGCTAGAACCCCTTCCTTCTCATTAAGAAGACACAATTCAAATCCTAATAGATTAAGAAGCAATTCGGAACATACTCCTCCATTAGGTTCTGGTTCTCTACCACGTAACCATAGTCATCACCATAATCAACATCAACATCATTTAAGTCAAAATGCCCCTTTACCTAACATTCCTAAGAAATTAACTAAAGCGGAAACTTTTGCTCACGTACAACAGATAAACACCAAGAATGCTCATCAACAACAGATTAGAAATAGTAGATTACCTTCCCATCAAGCCACCACTCCCACCAGTGCCGATAAGATTGTATATAACCCTTATGGGATGAATAAGGATCCTACGGTTGAAAAACAAAACACCAGTTTTTATCTTTCTGGAGTCAGTGATGGTGAACGAGTATTGGCTAATCCAGTAGCCGATCCCAATGAATATTTACCTGATGATTTAAAACAAGAACATGTTAATTTAACCGAAGATTTCGACATTGATGCTGCTGATAAGAAATTAGGTTCGGGTGGTTCTTCAGATGTTAGAATTGTCAGTTCGATCAAAAATAAAAAGGCAATGTTTGCTTTGAAAAGATTCACGCTATTATCCAAAGAAAGTGATGAGGATTTTTATAAACGTGTTCTGACAGAATATGTCATTCATAAACGAGCAGCAGTCAGTCGTCATGTTGTCGATACAATTTCATTAGTTCGGATCCAAAGTCAAACTAATTTAACCAGAGGTTGGGGAATAATCTTGGAATTCTGTGGAGGTGGAGATTTATTCTCTTTGATTGTTAAACCAGGTTGGAAACGGTCTCCCATTGTGGAAAAGTATTGTTTATTTAAACAAGTGGCATATGGGTTGAAATTCTTACATGATCATGATATTGTTCATCGCGATATCAAGCCGGAAAACATCTTGATTGATAGTAATGGTTTAGCCAAACTTTGTGATTTTGGAGTAAGTGCCTATGGACACGTCATTCCTGGTGATTTCACTAGTGAAATCCATTTATCTAGTTCATATATTGGTTCTCCACCATACTCACCTCCTGAAGTAATGTTAATCAAGGAAAAATCCCATCTTGAAGCCAAAGCTTTCGCTTATGATCCATTCAAGATGGATCATTGGGGGTTGGGGATGTTGTTATTTTGTTGTATCTATTCCGGGGTCCCCTTTCAACATTCATCACCCAATGATCACGCCTTTAGAGAATATAAATTCACCCATAAACGATATTGTACTGATCATGCAGCATTCAAGAATAATGTCGGATATCCTCGAGGGCCAGGATCTGAATTCAAATTAGCAGCTAAATTTGAAAGTACCGGTGCATCAAGAGTAGCGTGGAAATTATGTGATCCATCCCCAGAAACAAGATATGACTTAACCATGTTATTTAATGATCCATGGTTTCAAGCTTTGGATATGTGTGTATATGAACATCCTGATCAGGAGGTAAATCCATTTGTGTTGCCTGGTACCGGCGAGAATCCCAATGTTCCTCCCCAGCCTGGATCGGCATACTCTTCTAATCCTGGATCTAATGTTCCTTCACGTAAGGGAACAGTTAATGCTCCTAAGAAATATAAAGAGGAGGAATCACCGGAATATAATGCTAGTTTTAGAAGTATGTTAGATCTAGATGATAATTCATCACAGAAGAAATCTCATCCAGAGGATAAGTCACAGCAGCAGCCACAACAACCAGAAGCTGGTGCTGCAGCACGCAGCAGCAGCAGCAGCAGCAGCACCAGCTGGATCATCTCCACCAGCATCAAGTTCAAATAACAACAACACTCCAATTCCGCAAAGTTTATTATTTCATCAAAACTCAGAACTTGAAGCTGAAACTAGAGCAGAAACAAATAGTGTCCCCTTGCCCCGAATGAAATCAATGTTGGATGTCGGTTCCACCACTGGTTCACAACCAGTTACCCCTTCTCCATATGTCGTGGTGGGTGCGATTCCCGTGCCTATACTGAGCGGCGGCACTAGTGTTGTCAATAGTGGTGGGCCGGTTTCTCCTAATCGGAGTAGTGGACCGGTTTCTCCTGCTCGGAGTTCATTAGTTTCTACTCCGCTCGATTTGAATCTTGGAAATAATGGAAATTTACCTGCTGTGGAGGAAACTATTGTCGAGCATGAAGTTTTGAAAGAGGAGGAGGAAGAGGGAGAAGGGGGAGAAGGGGGAGAGCATGGGAATATTACTTCTGAAGATATCAAGGCTGAACTTAAATCATCCTCGCCAATAGCGAAGGAGTCACTTGCCGAATCAAACGTGGTGCCGGTGAAACAGGAGATAAAGGCGACTTTACAATCACCTGCTAGTAGTATATCCAAAGACATCAAATCACCCAAACCATATTCTCCCGTCTCACTTAGACAGTCAGCATCTAAAGACTCAAATAATGACGTGACAACCCTTTCATCCTCTGATTCCCCCTCGAAACAACCCAAAAGTGGTGATGATTCTATCGCCAGTTTGGAAATCAATCGTGACCAATTAGTTACCCCCTTGGATCAATTTGGGCATGATAATGAAAGTACCCAACTCCAAAGAAATATTTCTGCCTCATCGTTGAATTATGATCAGATTCTTGAATCACACCACGCTTCACCTTCTGTTCACACTACTGAATTAGAACTTGGTCCTAGGAAATATAAATCTTCTGAGGATTTAAAGTTGGACAAGGATGGATTGTGTGAATTGGGATATCGCATCAAAAAGCATCATCATACTGAAGTGAGTAATGTTGCTGTTAGTGGAACTTCCTATACTACCAGAAAAAGGTGATGATGATGTTGGTGGTGATAATGATGGCGATGATGAATTGTATGGTTTGATTTTTTTGGTTTTTTTAGATTATATATGAATATATATAGGTTTAGTGTTTACTAGTTTTAACAATATATAATATGTTTGATATAGCTTTGCCTTTTGGGATGGTTGGTTTGAAGAGAATTGTTGGTTTTTTTCCTTTAACTATATGATTACGAATATGCCTATTTTTCTAAAAGTAATATTTCAAGAATAAGACATCGTGAACAATTATATCATTTGTTATATAATATTGTCATAATTTGGCTTAGGGGTAAACCCAGTGACAAATAAACACCTTTTGTGATAATTAACATGCAAATATTTCCCAAAAATAATCCGGAAATAAAAACCTATGAATTTGACGTCGCTATTGGCTCATTCTCTAGGGAAAGAGGCAATCTGATTTACGAGATACTATGGGTCTCTCATATAGATGACTGAAGACACACAACTGAAACTAGTAACACCCCTTGTCCCTTTACTAAAGATATATATTCTACAATAGATTATTTTAAATCTCAAATTAAATCACGTAAATGTACATTAGGTTGTTAATAGAATTCCAATATAAAACCCAGAATGAATGAAGATGAAAAATACAAAATTTTATATAAATATAATTAAACTGTTTGTATGTGTATTTTTTTTTTCTTATAAATCCATTTAAGCTTCTAAGGAAACTCTACCCTTTGGATTGGTAACCTTAACACCGAATTTCTTAGCCTTAGCAACAATTTCAACTCTGTTCTTAGCAGAAATGTTGTGAGCAATTTCAGCAGCATAAGACTTGGTGTGTAATAATAAGACTTCTAAATCCTTAACGTTCTTGACTAATAAGACCTTGTGACCGGATGGAGACATGTGCTTGGTCTTCTTGTTAGAACCGTAACCAATACTTGGTTGAGGAATAGTACCTCTGAATCTTCTTCTGACACAAGAATCAATACCCTTTTGCTTTCTCCAGTTTTCAGCAACTCTGTGGTATCTGTCAGAGTGATGTCTCTTGAACTTCTTGGTGTATTTCTTCACAATCTTTGGATGTTGGATTGAAGCAGCCACTAAAAAAAAAAGAAAAGATTTGTTAGTATAAAATTTCATCATACAGTTTTCATGATTGGGATAGACGGACTGATAGTAATAGTTTAAGTTTATATGCATAACATGAATATTCCACCTATTCTTATTGACTTCCTTCAAGTTGGTGTATGGTACTCCTGTAAGCGTTGGCAGTTCATTTCATTCAATATTCTCTTCTCTTCTCATCTCAAAAAGTGAAGTATTTGAACACATTGAAACTGACGTATCGCATCACAGATTGAATATTCCAATATTAAGCAATCTTAAATTGATAGATTGCATAATAGTAGTTGGGTATCTTTAGTTATTCAAACTGAAAACCCATCGTTAAACATTGGTAAAAATAAAAAAAAAAATCTTCTCCTGGGTTACAATCTTGGTTGAATCCAAACCCTTCAAATTAAATCACTATATCTAGTACCTATTATAGTACTTGTCCATTTGATCTGTCTATCCTTCCTCACACACACATATATTTTATATATCATCTTAAACATACTTTTGATCTTGGTGTTAGTACTATGAAAAAGAGGTAAAACAAGAAGAGGTATCAAAAATTTTTTTTAGGTAACCTCACCAAAACACTTTGGTGCAAAAAATTTTTCACTGTTTGGTGGAAGTGGCCCGCCCAGACATTGTGAGAGGTGAGTGAGTGAGTGAGAGACAGCGACAGATTGAGGGAGGGAGAGAGTGCGCACTCTCTCTCTCTCTCTCTCCCCCTCCCATAGTAAGCTAACCTGTAAAAAATCGCAGTGCTAAAATGCAAATTATGGCATTTTTTTTTTCCTTGCGCACTATATGGTAGTTTGGGAAGAAGACAAAAAAAACCACTCTGCATACAGTCTCAGGTATTAGGTCATAACCCTAATGTCACACACGTGATATTTGCTAGAACTGCAAAATTAAAAAAAAAAATATTATTTGCATTCAGTTACATTCGGTTTTTGTTGACTAGCTAGTTTCAACCCTAGAAACAATTCTTTACATGATGACTGATATAAAAGAGAGTTTCCTTTGATTAGGAACAGAAATTAAATTGTTCCCCCCCACCCCAATGTCACTAATTGATGGCAGAGTGTTGTAAATATATACTCGGGGGTTGGGGGTGGGGGAATGGGGTGAATTCTTTGAAATGGGTTAATTGATATCGATATTTCCTAAGGATAGAGCG
>JAJMHC010000079.1:0-32952 GCA_030582855.1 Hemisphaericaspora lyxosophila
AACCAACACCTACTCCAGAACCAGAACCAACACCTACTCCAGAACCGGAACCAACACCTACTCCAGAACCAGAACCAACACCTACTCCAGAACCCGAACCAACACCAACTCCAGAACCAGAACCAACACCTACTCCTGAACCCGAACCAACACCTACTCCAGAACCCGAACCAACACCTACTCCAGAACCAGAACCAACACCTACTCCTGAACCCGAACCAACACCTACTCCTGAACCTGAACCAACACCTACTCCAGAACCAGAACCTACTCCAGAACCAGAGCCAACTCCTGAACCTACTCCTGAACCCGAACCAACCCCCGAACCTACTCCTGAACCCGAACCAACCCCAGAACCAACTCCGGAACCAGAACCAACTCCGGAACCGGAACCTACTCCTGAACCTGAACCTACTCCGGAACCCGAACCAACTCCTGAGCCCGAACCAACTCCTGAACCTGAACCTGAACCAACTCCTGAACCAGAGCCTACTCCAGAACCAGAGCCTACTCCAGAACCTGAACCTGAACCTGAACCAACTCCTGAACCTACTCCTGAACCTGAACCAACACCAACTCCTGAACCTACTCCAGAACCCGAACCAACTCCTGAACCTACTCCAGAACCCGAACCAACTCCTGAACCTACTCCAGAACCTCAACCTACCCCCGAACCTACTCCAGAACCTCAACCTACCACCCCAGTAACAACCGAAACAATCGTAACAACCGAAACCACAATGACTACCGAAACCACACAGACTGTTATCACCACTGTTACAACAGTCGCCACGGAAACAACCCTTACTACTGCCATAACCATAACCACTGGACCAGTTCCAATTACCACCGAGACGGTCACTGTAGTTCCAACCTATGTCACCGAGACTGTGACAATTACCACCGATGTTCCTATTCCTACTGGTACCACCATAACAACCGATACTGTTATTGTCACACCAATCGTGACTCCTCAACCTCCTCCAGTTACTATCGTAGTAACAACTACAATAGACGGTACTGAGACGGTTCTTACTATCACTACAACTGTCCCATCTCCAACCCCAGGTCCAGCTACTCCACCAGTTACTGTTGTAGTAACAACTACAATTGACGGCACTCAGACGGTTCTCACCATCACTCCAACTGCCCCAGCCCCAACTCCAACTCCAGCTACTCCTCCAGCCCCAGCACCAGCACCAGCACCAGCACCAGCACCAGGTCCAGCACCAGGTCCAGCCACTCCTCCAGCCCCAGCGCCAACTCCAACCACTCCTCCAGCCCCAGCACCAATTCCAACCACTCCTCCAGTTACAACACCAGCACCCACTCCTGCAACAATCCTCCCCGGTGGATATAGTTTACTCGTGACAAATATTGAGGGTGTGTTAACTACAGTTACTATTGGTCCACTTCCAACAGATATTACTACCACAACTGCAATAATCACCACTGATGGGACACTTGCTACCATAACCAGAGTTATTATAGATGGAACCATTACCGGCGAGATCAGTGATCGTTACACCACTGTCATGACCAGAACGATTGACGGAACTCCAACTTTAGAAACCCACATCCTTTTAGGTCCTCCAACAGGCACGGAGTTCCAAGGATTACCATCTGTTCTTCAAACCGTGGTTAGTGTTACTATCGATGGAACACCAACTTTTGCCACTGAGTATTATATCCTTCCTACAGTTTTGGCCACCATGTATACAGATACATTCGTGTTGAGGTATCCGGATGGAGAGCTAACTACCACAACTCACACTTATTTGGGGTTTACTACCTTGACTGGGACGCCTATTGCAACCGCATCACCACCAGCCATGTCCCCCGTACCAAGTGTAAGTCCAGCTGAAGGATTCGGCAATAAGGTATACATTCCCACCACATTAAACATCTTTTTGTGGTCTCTACCATACTTACTCTTGATGACAGTATGATTTAGTTTTCAGGTACCTTGGATTGATTTTAGTGTTAGTTAACTTCGTTTTCTATGTTTTCTATGTTTTAATTTAATTAACACAGTTATACTATTTACGCCATCTCTGATATCTTCTCTTATAAAAAAAAGATGCGGTCACGAGGCTTTGGCTATATAAGTGAATGAATGATGTACATCCTCCTCACATAGGTGGGGAAATTACCACAGACTCTACCAATATCAGAATGTAGTTGTGGTTCTTCCATTGGTTTTTGTTTTTTGCAATACATTGTTGAAACTTTATAAGTTAATCTGCAGTTTTTTTGCAGTAAACTGTGAAAAAGGTTGTAAATGAAACTGATCATATTTTTATATACAGGAAAATAGTTACTGGCTTCCAGGATGTACACCATCGTTGGATATCTTATGTATATTTTAGTTAGTTTTTTGTATCTTTTCTTTTAAAAGAAAGGAGAACAGTTTGGTAAGAATTTGTTTGTTATTAAGTTTAAGTCAAGTCGAAAGAAGTTCAAGCCAAGTCTTAAGTTTTAAGTATAAGTGGTAACTGATTGATTATCCTGTTTACCAATACACTACTAGAGGGCTCACATATCCCAATAATTAGTGTAGCAATAGTTATGTATATTGGGCCTACCCTTACACCAACCCTAAATCGAGATACATAAGAGAATATATAATTAATTATATGGCAGATGTTGGCGAGAGAGAATTCGCAGGCACACCACCAAGAATAACAAATGGATTTATTTGGTGGAAACTCGCGCCGCAGTGCCCGCGAACATATAATGCAACATAATCTTTTCTTGTTGGTGTGGTACGAATATTAGTAATGACCCCTCCCAAACTACAGTCCAGTGCCGCCAAGACATCGGGAATATCAAAAAGAAGTCCCTCAACTTCACCCATCAAGAAATTTCAAAAGGATATCAAGAAACTACTTCCATCCCAATCAAGATACGCTCAAAACCTCACTCATAAACTTGCGATGCAACCAACGCCACCATCACAGCAATCGAATGTTGGTGCTAGCAAATCCGAGGATAAATTGGATATAGTTGACTATAACGTCGAGTTAGATTATCAACTATGTAGAAATGAAGATATCTTAGTTGCCATCAATACTATATTAAACAATCGATGGAGTGAATCTACCAGCTTACATAATCGATATTATTCGCATGATGACATAATTGAATCACAGGGAAACATGGAAGATTTGGTATTTAGGTTATCTGGCCTCGGTACAAATTATAAAGCTGAAGTTATGAAGTATAGAATGAATCAATTGCCTCGGGGTTTGATCACTACTACTCAATTATATTCCATTTATGAAAGCAAAGGAAATACCTTTGTGGATAAACTGTTAGAAATGAAGATTAGGGAAGGTAAGATTCGGAAATTTGTCATCACCAATGCATCACCGGTGATTCTGAGATCAGTGCAATATTTCCAACTGGGGAAAGTGACTTATGGGTTTGAGAATGTGGAAATTATCGTCATGGCAGAAACATATCTTAATTTAATCAGAAATGCCCAGTTAGAACTTGCTCCGGAAATCGCCGCTTCTACCATTGGTGATCCCAAAAGCAATCATCTGAAATCGGGATTAAAGAAATTCGAAGAATATATCATTAATAATCCCACTGCTTTATTCATTAATAATGATGGAATGTTTGATAATGAAGAATTATCAAACCTTGTAAAGTCAGGATTTGTGACCTTGACATCTAATCATCTAAACGAAATTGAATCCCATCAATATTCCATCTCATATCCTAATTGTGGAACCTATTTGAAATTAGTGAATTCCGGTAGAGTATGGTTGGTTAAATTATTAACTAAACCAAAATATAAAGAATTATTAGAGGAGCAAATATTTAAAAAATGGGAAGGGGTTACTTTACAAGGCGATTCAAAAATGAACAATTTCAGAGCGCCATTCTATGGATATGATTTGAATTGGGTTTTGGCAGATGCTCATGGTGCTGGGATCGTGGAAGTGTTTAATACTCCGGTAGGGAGAGGTTGGAAATTGACTGGAAAAGTATAATAATATTACTATAATACAACAAGCATTATTTAAACAAGGCATTACTTATATAAAAAAAAACCCTCCCCCCCCAGAAAAAGAAAAGGGCATCATTATGTATATGTATATATATATAAAAAAAGGACAAATAAATGGAGATTAACAATAATTGTCATGCCGAATTGAATTGTTTAACAGGAGAAAGAAAAGAAAGAAGGTGCTTTACATCTTAACTCTTTGTTTTCTTTGCATCTTCTTCTGTTGCTTTTCTTGAGCTTTCTTTTCCAATTTCTCTTGCTCTTCTCTAGACAATGCTCTAAGCTTATCTCTTTCTTCTCTCTTTTGTTTTGCTTTGGCATCAGCCAACTTTTCTTCTTCAACACTTTCAAGAATCTTCTTAATCTTATCAACTTCACTTTCTCTAGCCTTGACAACCCTCTTTAATGCTTCTGGACGGAATGAGATTTGTTTACTGGCTAATCTGTCAACAATGGAGAATAATGCATCCAAAACAGATTCAATGGTTTTGATATTTTCCGCATTGTTGGTGATATTACAAGCAAGGATGATTCTTCTCTTTGGATACAATTCCTTAAACGATTCTGGTTTATCAACTGGTTGGTCAGTAATAGCAAGATACTTAATAAAAGAAGCACTGTTTAAAGTTAAAGCAGACTTTAACTCATTAGTGGTGATCTTTTCTTGGAATTCATTAGCTTCACTCATATAAACAAATGATTGAGGCAACATTGGAGAATCACTAGTCTTACATAATGAAAGGAAATAGTTGTATTTTCTAGCGTCATTCATACCTAATTTAGAAACAATGGCAGCAATGAAGTTATCATATTCAACAGATGGAGTAATGATGAATTCAACTTTATCTTCTGGAGCTCTAACTGATCCAGTAGTTAAGGATAAGACCGTTTCTAAAATCCAAATGAATAAATTATATCTTGGAATCAAGGTGAATTTAATATCAACTTTAGCAATGTTAGATCTACCAGAGGCATAACTTGAATAAGCTTCAGCATTATCTTTGATATATAATTTATCTTGACTAACACCAACTTGATAAAAGTTACGTTGTAAAACTGGTTTCAATTTGTTTAAGAAACCAGTAACTTTAGTTTGATTATAGAAATCACCCGCTTTGAATAATAATGCAAAGATAGCAATAAAACCAACAGTGAAGAATTCTAATCTCCAATCTCTGATTTGAAGTCTTTGCCAGATAGACATGGCGGTTAATTCTTCCAACGTGAAATTGGCATAATCAGAAACTCTAAACAAGAGAGAATAGTTAGTATAAATGGGGACTGGGGTCGGGGGGGTCAATTGAATGATTATACGGTGATAGTGGGAACATACCCTCCTAAAGCTCCTGCTGGAAGTAACCTGGTTAAGTGTTCGAACATCATTGTTATTGTTTGATTGGTAGAGAGCAAGAAGAAGGAGGAGAAGAAGAAAGAGAAGAAGGAGAATCAACAAAAAGTGTTGCGGAGTTAAAATTTAAATTTTTCAGAAAAGACGTCGACGGTTGATTACGTAATCGGTTAGTGGAAGGTGGAAGATGGAAAGGTTTTTTCTCTAGTAAGAAACATCCATTCTGCAATATTTAATATATTACTACTACTACTCTATTATACCACTATCACCATCACTACTATTACTATTACCACTACCTTCTTCTCTTTGATGATGGACCTTCTTCTTCTTGTGGTTGTTGTTGGTCCTGTTTGAATTGAGTCAACCCTTCATGAACAGCCTTCTCCACCAATTCTCTCAATGCCTCTTCTGGATTCTCGCTTTGTAAGATTGCTTCAATCTTCTTTCTTCTTGCTTCCAATTCTTCAGCAGTCAATGAATCATCACCAACTTGGGCTTCATTCTCCATACTATAACTGATTTGATGTCCGTCTATATTACCAGGCTGAGGCAAACTATCAACAAATGCACTACTACTACTACTACTAGTAGTTCCTTCTCCTCCTTCCGGCTTATCATGAGCCAACGACCTTAAATATTCAATCACATCCTCAAACTCCCCATCATCCTCAATATATTCCCTTGCATTCATCCCATCGTGATTCTTAATGCTATAATCAGCACCTAGTTCCTCCACCAAGAATTTCGCACTCTTGACGTCTTCGACATGATGTAATGGAGTATCGCCATCATTATCTTGAATATTCACATCGCCTCCTTGTTCAATTAAATATTTGACTAGAGTTAAATGTCCATATGATGCCGCGGCATGTATGGGAGTGTATCCATTTGGATCCTTGGCATTGGCAGTATATTCACCACTGGATATGTATTGTTCGACTATTGAACGTTGGTTATCTGCTGCTGCTATCCAAATATTAGAAACCATTAGACTAGGTGTGTGTATGTGTGTGATCTGTCTTGGCTATGATTGATGAAGTTAGATGTTTAAGATGAGGTTTTTAAACTTTTTTTTTTTCAGTCGTCCCAATTGGGAATGGTGCGGCTCGGCCTAGTCACATGATTATGGGGTCTGTTATAATCCCGCCTTTGCATTAAAGCAGTCCGGGGGGTTGTATATGATCGGTTTGTTGATTTTGTATGTATATAATTCCCACGATGATATATATATATAGATATATATGCATTGGTGGTGGAGGGTATTTTTTTTTCATTGGTATTAGTATCCTCTTAAGCATATATCACTAGTTTTTCATACCAATCCTCTTGGATAACTTCAACCCATACCTCATGAATCACTTCCTAAAGTATTACCCTTAAGCTAAGCTCCATTCATCAACAAAGTGGGCATTCTCCCCCTTCAACTTTGGCATACTCCCAACTCGTGTACTGTATATTTTGGCAACCCAAAGATCATCCTAGACAAATGTGCTCCTGCATATAATCCGGTGATCTTGCACAACAAAATTTTTCTATTTTTCATCAAGATCAATTGGCTACTACTACTACTACGAATCCCCCCTATAAACAGCAGTAGCTACTGAAGGAGAGGTCTCTACTTGTTATTATTTATTATTCACTATATACCCCCCCCATCCCGCCATTAACAAATATAGTAGAAAATCATCATGTCCAAAGAAGCAGAAGAATCGTCCAAACTTTCACTTTCCTCGCCGGAAAAGTTATCCGGGTTTGAATGGTGGAGACGTACAGCCCAATATACTACCGGATTAGGCCTTACTGATATCGAAGCTAGACAATTCGAGCATGACTATAGGAATAAGAACCCGGCGGAGAAGTGTAATACTTGTGAAGAATATCGTGATTGGATGTTGAAGTATTCACCCTCGGTTAAATTCATGTTGGATAATATAAATAAATATACTAAAGAAGATCAAATCATGACTAAAGAAAATATAGTATGTGATATGTGTGATGGAGTTAAAGGGGGTGGATTTCATCCTAAATTGGGGATATTGTTATGTGCCAATTGGATCACTAGTAAATGGCAATTAGAAGATGTGTTGACTCATGAATTGGTTCATGCTTATGACTATCTAAGATTTGATGTTAATTTTAAAGATTTGAGACACCATGCATGTACTGAGATTAGAGCTAGTATGTTGAGTGGTGAATGTCGAGTATTTGAAGAAATTAAAAAGACTGGCTTGGGTAATTTTGCCAAGAAATTTCAAACTTGTGTGAAGAGAAGAGCTACCTTGTCATTGTCAGCTAATCCGCTTTGTAAAGATAGTAAAGAAGCTGAAAAAATTATTGATGTGGTGTGGAATTCATGTTTTAATGATACTAGACCATTCGAAAGGGTGTATAGATAGAGATTGTAAATAGAAAAGAAAAAGCAGTTGTAATATAAATATACTCAACGGCTGATAATACTTTTGGCTTGGTAAGTGGGGGTTGTGGTAAGGGGGAGGTCTCTAGTAGCGATCAAATGGAACCATTTAGATGGAACCATTCCGAGGAATATTTCTTGTAAATTGCAATCAAAGAGTTTTTCACCGATTAAGATTTTTTTTCTTTGCTTTGGCGCTTGACAGACAGAGACTCGGAGACAGACAGAGACTCAGAGACAGGCAGAGGACCGAGTCTCAGAGGACCGAGTATCAGAGGACCGAGACAGACAGAGCCAATTAGACACATTTAATGCAAGATTGACATCAGGAAAAACTGATAAGAAGACAAAGCCACTTAACCTCCGAAGATTCCTGATAAACTCGGCAGTATATAATAACATACGATACTCCCATTGCAAACGTTTACAAAGGGAAGGGAAGGAGAGGGGGGGAGGGGGAGGAAGGGAAGGGAAGAAGGGGGGAGCGGTATATGTAGAAAGTCTAAAATGGCACTAATCCCGTGAGTTCCTGCCTTCCGGTATTTCCATTGTCACTCTCTAATTATTACCATCTCTCTCTTGTTCTCTCTCGCTCGCTCTTTTTGTGAGGTAATCTTTGTATGTAAGTAATCAACCCAGGGCCGAGAGAACAATAGGAGAAGTTATTTTGTGTCATCTTCCCGGAGATACCTTAATGCAGTGAGCCAAGAAACACACCATCTCTATTTTACAGTCTTAGCTGACACACTTACTATCATCCCTTGTGTATATATAAGTACTTGCTGTCTCTTTCTCTCTCTCTCTCCCCCCCCCTTACTGTCTCTCCCCTTGCTGCCTCTCTCTATTAATTTGTTCTTCACCCTGAAAGTTAAACTTGCAATCTTTTTTTCTGTTGCATTTTTCTGTTTGTCCTCCCTATTGATTTATCAGACAGATCATTCATCCCCGTTTTGCTACTACTACTACTACTACTATTGCTACCACTATTGCTACTATCAACTATCAACTATCGACAATGGAGCGTTCTGAAACGTTTGAGAACTTAAGCCACATGTCCGAGATCAATCCATTTCGACAATTCTTGGACATCAACAATGACTATGCTTCTTCTTCCGAAGAAGATAACAACAGCAAATCAGAAGATGTAATAGTCACCACCATTGAAGAAGAACTAGAGCCAGAGCCAGAAGAACTAGAGACAGAGAAACTACCTGAGAATGATGGTGGGGATACCACCCTAAAGAATAGAAAAGTATCCACAAAGACCACTGTCACTCTCGATGGTCTCATTACCTATGTGTCAAAACAAGAGAAGTTAAGAAGGAATAAAAAGCAAACTTCCACCACTTCTACTAAATATGTATCACAATTTGGTGATATAAAATTTAAAACTAAATCAACCACCATATTTGATGCTGATTATTTCATAAAGGGTGAATTCTTTGGGTTTTATATTCTATTTTGGTTAGCCACTGGGTTTTTCATCTTTAATAGTTTGGTTCATACTTATTTCGAAAATGAAATTTCCATCTTGGAATGGCCAGTGGTTAAATTGTTAAGAAAGGATGTGGTACTTATTGGCTTGACTGACTTGGCAATGTATTTATCTACCTATTTTGCCTTGTTGGTGCAATGGGGATGTACCCATGGTATCATCACTTGGAATGGGACCGGATGGTTATTACAAGGAATCTACGATGCCGTATTCATTTTCTTTTGGATTTGGTTCGCTTCGGAACATGTTATGGACTTTGTATGGGTGGGTAAAGAGTTTTTGGTGTTGCATAGCTTGGTTATGGTGATGAAGATGCATTCATATGCCTTTTATAATGGATATTTATGGACTATTTATAATGAAGCCAAATTCTCAGAAGGGTATAGAGAAAGAATATCGGATGGAAAACATCAATTGCCTGATGGGTTTAATTATAGTGATACTTTGAAGTTACTAGAAGATAGTTTGGAATTTTGTAAGTATGAGTTAGAATACCAATCAAGAGTAAATTGTGATCAAGCTGGTGTTGATGATAATGATGAACAGGAAATGTCCCAATCGATAAAATTATCAATGAAAGAATTGGAACAACAAGGCCACATAAAGTTCCCTGCCAATATCAATCTATTCAATTATTTCGAATATTCCATGTTCCCCACCGTGGTGTATACCTTAAACTACCCCCGTACCCCGCGAATCAGATGGAGTTTTGTCATTGGCAAAATATGTGCCATTTTCGGCATTATCTTTTTGATGATGTATGTGGCCCATGTCGGCATGTACCCCCTTGTTGATAAAGCCAAACTCGTGCGTCAACTCCCGGTGGCTGATCGAGTACCACAGTTCTTTTATATCTTTTTCGATATGATATTGCCATTCCTTATGTTGTACTTGTTTACATTCTATCTTATCTGGGACTCGATCCTCTCGGCAATTGCTGAACTTACCCTATTTGCCGATCGAGATTTCTATGGTCCATGGTGGAATTGTAGCGATTGGTCGGAATTTGCCAGATTATGGAATATCCCAGTACATAAATTCCTATTAAGACACGTTTATCATTCCAGTATAAGTTCCCTCAAGGTGAACAAACACCAAGCTAGTTTATTCACCTTTGTGTTGTCTAGTTTGGTGCATGAATTGGTGATGTATGTGATTTTTCGCAATTTGAGAGGATACTTATTATTTTTACAAATGAGTCAAATTCCCTTGGTTATGATAAGTAAGACGAAATTCTTTAAGGATAAGAAAGTATTGGGGAATATCATATGTTGGGTTGGATTCATTGTTGGTCCTAGTCTTGTTTGTTCCTTGTATTTGGTGTTTTAGTGTGTCTTTTTGTTGGTTTTTTGTTTTTTTGGTATATATTGTTGAGTTTTTTTGTATATATTGTTTGTTGTTTTTTTTTTGTTTGGTAATTTGATAATAAAAACTCATATGGTGAATAAATAACAAAATCTATGTAATGTAATGAGAGACTGGACTGGGCTGGGCTGGACTGGACTGGACTGGACTGGGTCTTCAGTAGACCTAAGGCGGTGAAGACATGGTTATTTTTTTTTTTTGAAATAGACCATTGACTTCAACTTTGCAATTACGCATTAGTTGACTGAAGTTTCTTCAATGCGGGATATACTCGTAAATCTCCCAAAAAGACGCAAGGCTGTACCCCCCATAATGGGTGTTTAAAATTTATGTATTACCAGAGAAAAACCTTATTTTTGCAATCAATTGGAAATTCAGGAAATTTCCAAAAAAACCACACTCAGGGGGAGATGGTATTCAGTTATATCCATTGACACGGTATCTCCTAGGGTTCACCTCCTCATAAACTAGTTTACTTTTCAATTTTCTTGAAAATTCTCCCAAAATATTCACCTAATCAACCCATTCCTAAAAACGGAAAAAAACGGATAAATATGAACTACTAATGGGGAATGGCCTCTCGTTCGTAACCCTATTAAAACCATATTTGACTACCAAGAATATTGTATGTTTTTTTTGTCCATTTTATTTCTTGGAAAAGCATTGGCATATTGAATAATAAATAAATAAATCAATACTACCTCGATTGATTTTTTTGCCGCCCTAAGTAATAATTGGAATGGAGTAATATTCCAAGGATATTTTTAAACTGATGAAGTTGCGAGAAAGGTTGAGAGAGAGAGAGAGGAAGAAAGGGGGAGAAGGGTTCTGATATCTGGTAGTAGTAGAAATGGTGTGGTTATGATAAACGATGGCTCTATCGTATGAACTTAAACCCTAGCCAAGTTCTAAAAACCCACTCATTTTCAAACACGTCCAACAATTGACCGATATGCGAAACTTAATATCCCCAACAATTTTTCACTCTTATATACCTAATTGATGAACCCATGCACATCTAATTTAAACTTTTGTTGTGTATTTTGCTCTCGTGTGTTTTTCCAGTTCGGAGTATTTTTATTTTTACTAATTAGCGAGTTTTTTTTGTTTATTGTTATTGTACGGCGGTGCTCTAAATCAGAGGGGTGAGGGGGAGAGAAAGGGGGGGGATTAAACCTCCACCTAACCTTGATCATGTCACTACTGACCCTATTGTTCCATACCATTACCGTTCTGCAATAATGTCTTTCTAATTAGTGGGAGTTGAATTGGCTAAAAAATTGCATTTCCTATTTGGGATAAAACTTAAAAACTTTAAACGAAGATTTTTTCCACCAATAATAAAAATAAAAAAAATATTTTTTTCTCTTAAAAAATTAATTCTTCTGTTGTCGTAGTGGTAAAAAAAAAGTCTTGAACAGAGAGAGAGAGAGAGAGAGGTGCATCCAGGATTCTCTATTTGCAGATGAAACTTTAAGTTGACAACAACTTTACTATGCAAGGCAGTTCATTTTTTGGGTTATGCAATGTCAACAGGCTGATTTTGCAGCCAGCCCGTCAGCCCGCCCGCCAGCCAATGGGGGTTCAAAGGTATAATATCATGACAGTATAATAATAATGTGTTCTAGTGAATCAGAAGCAGCCATTTACACCTCCCTGATCCTCCCTGATCCTTTCCTTCCATCCATCCATCCAAAGTAAAATTCCCCATCAACACTAATAATAAGTAAATAGCCCCATACATATAAGAAACAGAGAAAACCAAGAAAAAGTTTACGAGAACCAGAAAACAAAAAAAATCAACCGATTTCCTAATTAGGAAATGTGCACTAAACTTTCTCCCCCATTTTGCAACTTTCTCGATTCTTGTTCTAACCTCTCCCACCCCCCACCCCCCGAGAAGAAAGTTATATATTATAACAATTAGCCTGTTTATTCTTCCCTCTGAGAATTTCTGCTGCTTTTGCTGCTGCTTTCTTATTTTAGTGTCTACTTTGTACACATACACATACACATTAAAAAAAAAAACAAATCATGTCAGACGGTTATACCCCAGCACAGGGGTTGAGTAATCTCATCAAGGCCATCAACGGTAATCCTGCCGATGGTACTGGTATTCTAAAATTAGTTGACTTTTCCCATAATTTAATGGGGAACTGGATTCCGGACTCTATTCTCAACTACAACCTTGGATTACAATTGAGTATATTTGGAGGATATCCCGGTTCCAGTGATAAGGCCCCCTGTATTGTCTTTGCCGTGCTTTTTGGCATTGTGATGATTCTTCATTTGATTATTTTGATTGTTAACCAATCTAGAGGACATTATTTCTGGATATCTTATGTTTGGGTGTTTTATTGTATCTGCAAGATTGTTGGTTTCAGTTTAAGAGCAGTATGGTCAACCGATGCCACTTTGGTCCCTACTGGATTGGCTTCAGAAGTGTTTTTGATTGTTCCTAGTATTATTTTAGTATCGGCAAATTTAATCTTGGCGCAAAGATTATTTACTTGGAGACATCCAGTGGGTGGTTCACGTAAATTATTTTGGTCCTTTATGTTTATGTTATATGGATTTGTGTTGGTATTGATTGGTATCACCATTGCCGCCTCATTTATTCCATATTTGTATTATATCACCCAAACCGCTTATACCAAATGGATTAAAGTGGTTCAATTCACTTCGATTTGTGTATTGGTCTATTCATTAACCTCGGTGTCGTTAATTGGTCTTTCATTCTGGTTACCTACCGCCAAGGATGAAAGTTTATACACCTATCAACCCTGGTGGATTGAAAGCTTTGCCCCTACTTATTTCGTGCAAAAGAAGGCAGCCCAAAAGGCAGAAGTATCATTCATGAAGAGAAATTCCAACCATCGTCATGCCATTAGAGTCATTGCTTCTACCCATCATCATTTCAAGGTGGTTAAGGGTTTATCTACCGAAAGAGGTGATTTGACCCATAATGTCTCCATGATGATATTGATTACCACTACTGTATTGATCTTTGTGGGAGCAATCGGTAGAAGTGTGGTTATTTTCCAAGCTAAGTACAATAAAGACGCCTCAGCAGCAGCTCATCCTTGGTTTATGTATACCGTGTGGGGTATTTTTGAAATCATAATTAATGGGTTATATATCATTGGTAGAGTAGATTTAAGATTCTATCGTCCAGATATGTTACCCGTTGCTGTTCGTTCTATCGTCACGGCGGAACAAACCTATTATCCAAGTTCAGACGAAGAAGAAGAAGGATTCCATAGAGATAAACCAGAAACCTATGGGGTTTTGGAAGCAAGACAAAGACAATCTCAAGCTCAAGCTCAACAACCTCATCAAGAAGAAGTGGCCATCCGTCCACATCCAACTGATGATTTCGTATCTGGAGATTGGGAATTTGCAGATCCTAATGAACGTAAAGGAAGCAGTACCTCGAGTGAATCTAATAAACAGCTGGGAATTCTTAATGATGATGAAGGTATTCAAGTGAAGAAAACAGCTGATTCAGGTCAAGACTTTAAGTTCTAGGAGTGGGGAGGGGAGAGTAGGGGAGAGTAGAGTAGAGTAGGGGAGGAAGGGGAAGTTTCTCTAAATATTTTCGTTATTTTCGTTATTTTCATATCCTTTTTTAATTAATTATCGTATTTTATTCAGAGGACCTTAATGTAGTTGTCAAACACTTTCACCAATAGATAGACGATGATAAAGTTCTCTCCCAATTAGGCCAATAGGTGCGAAATGAGCCAATAATCCCAATTAGGCGAGTGTATGCGAAGAGACTGAGACAGAGACTAAGAGAGATGACGACGACGATGACGACGATGACGACCTATACCACCCTCAGCCTGTATACAGCCATCATCGCCCTGCGCCTTTAATTAATTAATTGGGAACAATGGGAAAGCACTCACACACACAATAGATAGTTAATCATGAATAGAAGGAAAAAACATTGGTCTGATTTTTTTCTCCACATGTGGGCGGTTGATTGGGGGGGAGGGGCTATTAAATAGTAGTCAGTCGACACCCGACTCGAAACAAGAAGAACAGTCAGTCGATTGCAAGTATTACGTAGGCTAAGCCTAGTTAATACTCTCTCTGGTGAGGTATCGTCTTAACTATGTAAATGACTCCCCCCTAATAGAGTAGTTCACTTTCTGATTATAATTGGTGCAATCAATTCCCAAAAAAAAAAAAAAACTTTTCATGGAGGTTGACTGTTTGACTGTTTGACTCTGTCTCTCTCTCTCTCTCTCGCTCACCAATCGCCTTGAGAGATTTTCTTCGGTATAAATTGAAATGAAAAATTTTCACTTCTCCTTCTTCAGAATTTTTTTCAATTCTTCTTCTTCTTCTTCTTCCTCTTCCTCTTCCTCTTCATTAACAAAGATGGCTCAAGAATTAACTCATCCTGCCATTAAAGATGGTTGGTTTTCTGAAATCTCCGATACCATGTGGCCAGGTCAAGCCATGTCCTTAAAAGTGGAAAAGATTTTACACGTTGAAAAATCCAAATATCAAGATGTGTTAGTATTCAAGTCTACCACTTATGGTAATGTGTTGGTATTGGACAATTGTATCCAAGTTACTGAACGTGATGAATTCGCCTATCAAGAAATGATCACCCATTTAGCTTTAAACTCTCACCCTCACCCCAAGAAGGCTTTAGTTATCGGTGGTGGTGATGGTGGGGTATTGAGAGAAATATTGAAGCACGAATCAATTGAAGAAGCTTGGTTATGTGACATTGATGAAACTGTTATTGAAGTTTCTAAGAAATACTTGCCAGAAATGTCCAAGTCTTACCAAGACCCTAGAACTAAGGTTCATATTGGTGATGGGTTTAAATTCTTGGCCGAGTATAAGAATCAATTCGATGTTATCATCACTGATTCTTCCGATCCTGAAGGTCCAGCCGAGTCTCTTTTCCAAAAGCCTTATTTCGAATTATTGAAGGATGCATTGACTGAAAAGGGGGTTATTACTACTCAAGCGGAAAACATTTTCATCCATATGGATATTATTTCTCAATTAAAGAAGGATTGCCAAGATGTTTTCGCCGTGGCTGAATACGCCTATACTATGATCCCAACCTATCCAAGTGGTTCTATTGGTTTCATGGTTTGTTCCAAAGATAAGAATGCTGACGTTACTAAACCAATCAGATTCGACTGGTCTGATGAATTTGTTTCCACCAATTTGAAATACTATAACAGAAGAATTCATGAAGCCTCGTTTGTGTTGCCTACCTGGGCTGACGAAATCTTAAACAAGAAGAAGGATTGACATTACTCATTTTGCAAGATAATCGATAATTAAAATTCCAGTGTTTTTAATTATTGTTTGTATATTATTTTGTTAATGATTAATGATTTCAGTTCTCACGGAGGTAGGTCTTATAAATATCATTTTTTTATATATAGAATACACATGATGTATCTTCTTGAAGTGGAAATTGTGTAGATTGGAATGGGGGGGGGTCCACCTTTCTTGGATGGCCCTTGTTGTACAAGTGTAAGCTCTCCTCTATGCATTGGTTAAGCTAGAGAGAGAGAGAGATAAATCTCAGGGAGTGTTTTTTTTTGCATCAATTATTTGGTTGCAATGGTTAGTTTCCATCTGACTTCAATGTCACCTCTGTAGGTGCAAAGAAAGAGCGCTACCCCTCCCCCTTATCACCGTTGATAATCTGATTGCACTGTTCAATTACTTTCTATTGTTCATTCAAGACCTGAACTGAGCGTTTCAATTCATTTTAAGTCAACTTGAAAATAGGCAATTGCCATGGGGGGGGGGGGAATAGTACCTATAAATACCCTTATCTAACCTCACTTATTTTGCACTCTTTAACCCCAATTCCTAAGAAGAAGAAGAACTTCTAACAATCAATGTCTCTGTTCAGGGTAAGCATAATCCCAAGCACAGACATAACTCTCTGGGGCTGCTGTATATGTTCATGGGTACTAGACTCGGTTTCACTAGACCAGGTCGTGTACATTGTTCAATATTTTGTTTTTGTTCTTAATCTTCTTCTTCTTCTTTCGCACACCGTTTTCGATTTCCCTAATCTTTGCCAACCATCCAACTCCTTTGATTAGTAAGAGAAAGATACCCACCATTGATAGTATCCTCAACTATTTTTTAGCTCACTGACAGATTGACTGACTGACCAACTGACCAACTGACTGACTGACTGACTTACTCACTCCATTAAACTTGCACACCAGATAAACTTGCCCACCAGACCATGTCTCATTCGTCAAGAAAAAAGTTATTATTGATGGGCCGATCAGGTTCAGGAAAATCTTCCATGAGATCTATTATATTCTCCAATTATTCAGCATTCGATACCAGAAGATTGGGAGCTACTATAGATGTTGAGTTATCCCATTTACGTTTCTTGGGAAACATGACGTTAAATCTTTGGGATTGTGGTGGTCAAGATGTATTTATGGATAATTATTTTACTAATCAAAAAGATCATATATTTAAGATGGTACAAGTTCTAATTCATGTTTTTGACGTGGAAAGTAAATCAATTAATAAAGATATTGAAATTTTTATTAAATCCTTAACTAATTTACAAAAATATAGTCCTGGGGCTAAAATATTTGTCTTGTTGCATAAAATGGATTTAGTTCAAATTGATAAACGAGAAGAGTTATTTAATATAATGATGGAGAAGTTACAAAAGATTTCCAATCCTTATCAATTTAAATTGATTGGATTTCCTACTTCTATTTGGGATGAAAGTTTATATAAAGCTTGGTCACAGATTGTTTGTTCATTAATTCCCAATATTAATTTGTTTAATAGTAATTTAATCAAGTTCAATTCAATATTAGATGCAGAAGAGATTATATTATTTGAAAAGACCACGTTTTTAGTCATATCTTCCACGGCGTCAATTCAACAACAACAGCAATTACAAGATCTGAATGGAACTATTTCAAATGAAGAATTGGACCCCAAGAGATTTGAAAAGATTTCAAATATCATCAAGACCTATAAACAATCGATATCTAAATTAAGAACAAACTTTAGAAATTTAATAATACGAGGAAGTAATGGAAGTAATTTCTATATTGATATCTTGACGGAAAATATGTTTATCATGATTGTCTTGAAAGATAAACCTAAATTGGGTAATTATATACAACAGCATGAAGAATTGTTGATTCTAGATAATATAAGAGCGGCTAGAAAGTGGTTTGAAAAGATTGAAAACTCTGGTAGTAGTTGAGACGAGATCTCCCCGTTTAATAGATACATTTCCTTGTTTGTATAGTGAAATATAAACATATATAATTACCATTCCTTTTTTTTTTGTATAGTTAATTTGGCAAGAACACTTGCCTAATTAACTTTCTCAGTCGTGATGAGTAGAGGAAAGCATGTGGATCCTGACGACAAGAGAGGAGTAATAATAATAGTAACGCCAGACGGGATGCAAGCCAAATGGGGGAGCGGGAGCGGGAGAGGGGGGGTGCTAAACGAGACTAGTCACGTGACTCTCTGTGTCGTATAAAATGAAAAACGACGTCAAAAAAAAAATTCAGTCGGTTTTCAAACTTTCCTCAATTGACAGTCAGTTCCGTATACTTTCTTTCTTTCTTCCTTTGGCCAAGAGATACCACCAGACAGACCTCCATTTTGATAGAGAGAGAGAGAGAGATAGATCTATATACACAATACACAATACACTAACAAACAAACAAACAAACAAACAAACAAACAAACAATTATCATCATCATGGGTAAACTATTGCAATTTTTACTGCATCCTTCTGAATTGAAAGCTGCAATTCAATTATTGAAATTTAGACAACCATTAAACCCTCGTGATCCAGCCAGTGAATCTCCCACATTGAAGAGATGTTATGAACTTTTAAACTTGACATCGAGGTCATTTGCTGCTGTTATTGAAGAATTGCATCCTGAATTGAGAGACGTGATTATGATCTTTTATTTAGCTTTGAGAGCTTTGGATACTATTGAAGATGATATGACCCTTGATCCGGAAATTAAGGTGCCTTTATTAAGATCTTTCCATGAGAAATTGAATAGTAAGGATTGGACTTTTAATGGCAGTGGACCCAATGAAAAGGATAGAATTGTCTTGGTTGAATATGATAAAATCTTGACTATATATCATCAATTGAAACCGGAATATCAAGATGTTATTAAGGATATTACTGATAAAATGGGTAATGGTATGGCTGATTATATATTAGACGACAATTTTAATCTTAATGGTGTTGAAACTGTGGAAGATTATGATTTATATTGTCATTATGTGGCAGGATTAGTGGGAGAAGGGTTGACTAAATTACTGTGCATGGCCAAGTTTGCCGACGTTAGTCTTAGTGAAGATGGATTTGAAAGATCTAATTCTATGGGTTTATTCTTACAAAAGACCAATATCATCAGAGATTATCATGAAGATTTGGAAGATGGTAGATCTTTCTGGCCCAAGGAAATCTGGTGCAAATATACTGATGCACTTCCTAATTTCCATAAATACCCCGAGTTAGAATTTGAAGGATTGAGTTGTATTAATGATTTAGTTTTAAACGCTTTAGGTCATGTTAAACATTGTTTGGAATACTTATCCATGGTTAAGGATTTATCTACTTTTAGTTTTTGCGCCATTCCTCAAGTTATGGCCATTGCCACCTTGGCTGAAGTTTATAACAATCCAAAGGTATTACATGGAGTGGTTAAGATTAGAAAGGGAACTACCTGTCAATTGATTTTACAAAGTAGAACCCTTCCGGGAGTAGTAAGAATCTTTAAGAAATATATTCAAATCATCAATCATAAATCATCAGTTAGAGATCCAAATTATTTAAAGATTGGCATCAAATGTGGTGAAATTGAACAGTTTTGTGAAATCATGTATCCTTCTGAAAATGCGGTACCTAAAGGTGCTAAAGTCCAACAACAACCAATCAATCAAGTTATAAAATCAAGAGCAGCCATTGATGAAAGTATGCAAAGAAGAATTGATCAAGAGAACTTTAATACAAATATGGTGCTTGGATTGATTGTCACGGTACTTGTGGGATCTGCATTATATTTGATTTAGGCGTGTTGGCTCATGAGTGAGTGGGTGTATGTGTCCTTTTTTGGCTATTCTTTTGTTCTAATATTATGCTTCTTTTTTCATTGTTGATTTATATATATATCTATACCTAAATATACTATAATAGAAGGGAGTATTAATTAACCCCATAACTTTTTTGACATTTGTCACCTATGTATCCTTGAAGTTGAACTGTCAACCTCATGTGTGAGCTTTTGTCCGAGGCACAACCTCGTACATACCTACCTACCTACATACATACATACATAGAACAGAACAAACAATCTTTATCGAACGGCTGGTAAACAAAAACAAAAACAAAAACAAAAAAAAAGTTACACGAAATTCAATTGATACAATTCTTCTCCCAACCCACCGCATTCGTCTACAGTTATCTTGGTGTTTCAAATTATAATTAACTCCAAGGGATAAATAGAAGTCAACCATCATATTTGAATTTTTTTTTTGCCCCTCTCGAATACAGCAACAAAAAAATACATCATTCAATTGAATCCAACAACCATGTCATCATCAAGTGCTCAATTAAAGCAATCCGAGGTCAAGTTTCCCATCAAGATAGTCAATTGGTCCTTAGACTACCAATCTTCCGATGAGGAGGATAATGATAAATTGACTACTCCCATCTTATTACAAGACAATAATGGGCCCTGTCCTTTGATTGCATTGATCAATACCTTGCTATTAAAGACCGAGATCCAGATCAAATTCAATACCATCAATGAAGTCAGAGTAGATCCACAACAAGAAAAGAAGATATCAGCCGTACTCGAGTTGAAGAATTTACTAACTAGATTCAATGGAAAGGCAGGATATATTGAATTACCTCAAGTGTTAGCTCAGTTGGGTGATTTATTATTGATTTATGCTGAAGATCAACAATATCATTCTCAAATTGATAAATTATTAGCTAGTTTACCCCTTTTGCATACGGGATTATCGGTAGATCCAAACTTATTAAATGGAAGTTTTGCCAATGATGATATTGCCACTACTTTATTTAAAGTATTTGAATTGAAATTGAAACATGGTTGGGTAATAAATCAAATTGATCATGAAAATATTGAATGGAATCGAACCGGTTCGATAGACTCAACCAATGTTGGTAAATCTACCCCGACAAAAGTAGACAATTATGCTCATGTAGTGGAGATATTCAATAATTTACAAACATTCGATCGTATTCAAGATTTCTTATTAGAACCTGCCCAGCTGGAAAGTGCCGGTGCCATTGAAGGATTGCAAAACTTCAAAGATCAACAATTAGTTCAACGATGGTTAGATTTGAATAAGACCCAATTGACTCAAATTGGATTAAATCGATTAAATTTTGATTTATCGGAGGGAGAATTCATTGTATTCTTTAGAAATAATCATTTTAATACCTTGTTTAAGAAATCAGAACACGAATTTTATTTACTATTAACTGATGCTTCATTCACTCATAAATCATCAAAAATAATATGGCAATCTTTAAATTCTGTATCTGGTCATGATGATTTATTCTTCACCGGTGATTTCTTACCTATTCTTGACATTGATCAAGATCTACATGATGATGGGTTTCAAGGTTCTGATTATTTGTTGCTGAGACAATTACAAGAAGAAGAAGATCAAGCATTGGCTAAAAGAATGCAAGATACGTTCAACAAACCAGCATCAAAGTCTAAACCACGCTCAAAGACAGGCAAAACAACCCCATCTACTACTCCTCCACCTACTCCTCCTTCTCAACTGGATACAAATGGTAAAGAAGAAAAGACGAAAAAGAAAAAGAAACTAGAGTGTATAATTGTTTAGTTTTATTAAAGACACTATTTTTTATACTTATTAATACATGCGACCCTTAATCATCTTTTTGAAGCCTCATCAAATTCATCGGAGAGTTTAGATTGATCCTCGTTGTCCTTTTCATCAACGTCATCATTTGCTGCTGCTTCTTCCTCCTCCTCCTCCTGTTCTTCATCTTCTTCTCCACCTGCTTCACTTTCATCGTCATCCTCCCCTTCATATTCCATGGGATCGAATTCTGATCTGATATTGTCCATTTTCTGTAATTCTGTCGTCGTTGGCTCTCTTAATTTGAAACTTATACCACTGAGTGTACTATCTCTTAAGAAACGATTAATTTCTGAATTTGTCGAACTACGATGTTTCTTCAAGTCGATTCTACCACTAACTGGATAATAATATGCTACCTTTCTTTTCCTGTCCCCTGATGATGTACTCTGTTGTTGTGGTTGTGGTTGTTGTTGTTCTTCCTCTGGAATAAACTTAATTGCCAATTCTTCATTTGGTTTATTAAATCTGTTGAAATTCATATCATAATTCTTAACATATTTGAAATTATATTCTTCCAAAGTATCTTCTTCCTCATCCAATAAATTCACAGGACGTTCTCTTTCAATAGAATTCAATCTCCCCTTTAACTCAGCTGCCTTTCTACCATCCTTAACTTGAAACAATGAAATCCATTCCCCGTCAGCCGAAGTAATTGGTTTAAAAATAGCAGATGAGATGGAATCCTGTTGAAGTTTTTCATTATATGCTTCCTTTTGTTGTCTTTTCAAGGCCTCTAAATCACGAGATAATGAGGCCGAACCAGTGAATCTTACCGCTAAGAATTTATGATCCATCATGGCAGTATCAGGTAATAACGGCCATGCATCAACTGCTTGCAAATGTTTCTTCTTGGGATGTTTTATAGAAGCTAAATCATTTAATGACTCTTGGGCAACATCGAATTTATCTTCAACTGAACGCAATTGAGATTCAGCATCGAGTTTATCTTCACTAATGGCTCGTTCTTTAGCATGAAGTTTATTTTCTTCGGCACTAGATTGCAATTTTGATTGTGGTCTATCGGAAATATATTCTGTTCTTCTCAAGAATGAAACTCCAGGTTCCGATTTTGATATCTTTCCAATCCCCGCATCTCTTAAGAGCACTCGATCTCTAGGATGTAAAGCGATTGACTTGCCCTTATCATGAGATAATGAAGTAAGAACAGAATCATTACCTTGATCCAAGAATCCACTATTATTAATCAAGTTCAAATTCAATCCTAATTCATCATCTATCCTTTCTAAAAGTCCTTGAAAGTTTTCCTTTCTGAATAATGATGCCATTAAATGCTCAGCTTCCACTTTGGAAGAAGTTTGTTCGGTGGTGTTGTATTCAATGAATTTGGGGTTTAATGGTGGCGGTGGCAAATTGTTGGTATAACGCACTTTGGCAATATAGTCTTGCCTTATTGGCTTCAGCGGCTTTTGTGACATGATTGATTTTGTTGATTGACTTGACCAGTTTATCAATTTGGTGAAGGTTTTTGGTTTGTCTTGAAGTATTTTTTTTTTCATGTTCTTCATTGATGAATTTTGTTTTTTGGTGGTCGTGCAACATGGAGAAATATCAACAGGTGGGTCTTCTTCCTTCTTCCTTCTCCCCCCCTCCCTGTAGGTGAAGATAACGTACAGTCAACTTACTTAGTATACTCTATTGTATTAACAAATCTAGTATATGAAACAATTATATATAATAATAATAAAAAAAAAACACATGAAAATATAATCATCAAACAAATAGAAAACAAACAAAATTACCGAAATCCCATTCCAATAAAACCCCCCATACCCCTCCCTTCCCACCAATCAACTTATATATCCAGTTATAAGTTCCAGAAATCAGTGAGGTTACCACCAGCACCATTATATGCCAAAATATTAGGAGAGGCGCTATCCAAATTAGTCAACACACCCTTGGTACCATACTTGATCAACTTGGTCTTTAAAGTGGCAGGTTCGATAATTTCAGTATAAAACTCAGAATTGACGTCTGGTTGCAAAGACAAGTAATAAGATAATAATCCCGCAATATGAGGAGAAGCCATTGAAGTACCTGACATAACAGTAGTATCTGACCAAATAAAAGTAGATTCAATCTCTTCACCAGGAGCAAACACATCAACACACTTACCAAAGTTGGAGAAACTTGCTCTGGCATCTACGCTATTGGTAGCCCCTACGGTGATTGGCCCATTTGCTCTGGCGGGAGAGTATTCACATGCATCAGCATTATCATTACCCGCAGCCACCGCAATGTGCAATCCCGCTTTGGAACCGGCATTTACAGCCAAATCTAAAGCTTCAGAGATACCTCCACCAATAGACATGTTGACGGTAGATCCTTTAAATCCCTTTTGTTTTGCCTTGACGGCATTTTGATGTTGGTTAACTACAAATTCAACCCCTTTAATGATATCAGAAGTGGTACCTGAACCTAACAAGTTCATAACACCAACTGCAACCAAATTAACCTTTTTAGCAATACCATATGTCTTTGAACCAATAATACCGGCACAGTGAGTACCATGACCATGGCCATCAATCTTTAATTTAGGGAAAGCAACTGCTTCACCCCAAGTTGCTCTGCCTTCAAATTCCTCGTGTTCAACTTTAATACCAGTATCGATAACATAGGCAGTAACACCGGCACCACCTTCATTATCAAACAAGTATTTACCATCTGGGGCATTTTCACGATGAGAAACACGTGAAATACCCCAAGGAGCATCTTTTTGTACATCAAATTCATTAGTGGTGAAGATAGAATCACGTTCAACAAATTTAACGTGTGGATTCTCAAGGATTTTGTTCAAAAGCTCTTCTGAGAAATAACCTGAATAACCCAGGAAGAAATTATCAATTTGAAAGAATTCTAAAGATTTAACCGGTCTATCTACCTCAACCTTCTTCAAATGTTCACTGTGTTGGCTAGTAATCCAGTTTTGGTGTTCAAAACGTTGAGAGGTGGATAAATCATCCTTGAAAACAATAATATAGTGGTCAGGTACGATTTTGTTCAAGGGGTTGGATTCAACCATGATTGGCTTTTCCCCATTAATAATACCTTGCTGGTTAATCAATGGAACCTGTTTAGCAGCAGGCAAGATAGTGTTGAAGTTGAATAAAGATTGGACATCTGGAATGACTAAGGCACCTGTTAAGGCAGCATACACAGCTATTGACTTTAATATGGTTTTCAGTAACATTAGTGTGATAAAGACTGAAAAGCGTTAAGGAAAGAAAGCAGGAAAGAAAGAAGGAAAGTTGTAATTTCTCGTTTTTTTGTCTCGGGAGGCAAAAACGCAACTGTGGATTGCGCTTATCGATTTTGTTTTCTTTTTTTTGGCCCGTCCCCACACACACAACCAGAAAAGGTCGTGTGTGGGTACGACTTCCTTATCTATGATTTTTACTGTCAGTTAAAAGTGTGTGTATATTCAACTATATCCGAGAGAGAGAGAGACAGTAAGGTAGAGCCACTATGCGTCTTCATGCAAGGTTGGATCCACACCACCCCAAGTTACCACTCCCTTAGATTCTGGCTTGTTTAATGCCTCGACGATTTCTTCCGGCAACTCGAGGTTTCCGGCACCTTGATCGGGTAAAGCATCCAAGTTTTCCTTGATTCTCTTTGGAGTAGCGGTCTTTGCCAACACAATGAATCCTTGAAGATATCCCCATTTCAACAATATTTGACTTGGACTGATATTGTATTTCTGGGATAATGCCACTAATTCTGGATCATCGAGTTTCACTCCTTGAGTTAATGGAGAATAAGCTTCAAAGAGAATACCATGGGTTTGTGAATATTCCTTTAATTCAACCCGAGGTAACCAAGGATGTAATTCAAGTTGATTAACCACTGGCTTGACTTTCAATCCATCCCAATTGAGTATTTCTTCCGTATGGGGGATGCCAAAGTTGGAAATACCAATTGATTTCACTTCAACAGGGGAATTTTTTGCATCCAATACATATTCTTGTAATGCTTTATACGTACCTAATCTCTTTTCTTTAGAAGTCTTGGCAGAATGAATCAAGATTAAATCAACATATCCAATTGAATGCTTAACTTCATCGGCGATCTTTTGCACCCCTTTCTTGGTTTCTTCATAGCCTTGAAATTCATTATTGATCTTGGTGGTGAAAAAAATATCTTTACGTTTCACCTCGGGAAATTCTTGTAAAAATTTAGCAACCCCTTCAGCTGATTCCTTTTGATTTCTATAAGCAATGGCACTATCGATATGTCTATAACCAGCAACTAATGCTTCATAGACTAAATCCTTGGCTTTGTCTGCTGGGATTAAGTAAACCCCAAATCCAGCAATTGGGATGGTTAAGCCATTATTTAATTTATAAGAGGAATTCTTGTTTAATGGGAGTGAATTGATTGGTTTTGTCATGTTTGGAAGTTGTACTGAAGTGCTAGTATAGTTGTTGTTTTCTCGAGGAGGTAAGAGAGGGAGGGGGAATAGCAAGCCTATTTATAGTTGTATATTTGTAGCCCCCCCCCCCCCATCCTGTGTTGTCTAAATTAATCTTTGTTCGAGAACCATGCCGTTGTGGAGCAATTATCGCCATTGGTGTGGAACAATTATCGGCCTTATGATGTAAATATCTGTGTTACTCCCATTGTGTAGGATTTACTGCTTACTAATATCAGTTTAGGAGGGGGGAGGAGGGGGGTGGAGGTTGCGCACAGCACATTGTATAGAGGTGCTGTGATTATGGCTTAGGTTGGGGGGGGTTTTGAAAAATCGAGTCGGAGTTTCGGGTAATTGCGTGAGATGGTTTTTTCTCCGGTGAACACAATTTTCAATTCTACGAGGATTGTTCGTAATTGAGACACATCCACACAATTATATCGAATCCACCGGTTTTTTTGTTTTTGTTTTTTGTTTCTGCACCACTGGCGCCCTTTTAAAGTGGTTTGTGTCATATCACGGGAGAAGAACTATTCCACTATTAAAATGAGTATTATGTGGATCAACTGTGACAAAAAAAAACACACCGCCATGGGTTACAAAATATACTGTGGCTGCAAATGATTGCCAAATAGTGGGTAAATTCAAAAATCTATATATATATATATAAAATTATACTAAAAACTATCTTATTTAGGTATGAAACAAAGTTGGATCATTGCCACCCCAGGTAAGCACTCCCTTAGATTCTGGTTTGTTTAATACCTCGACGATTTCTTCCGGCAACTCGAGGTTTCCGGCACCTTGATCGGGTAAAGCATCCAAGTTTTCCTTGATCCTCTTTGGAGTAGCAGTCTTTGCCAACACAATGAATCCTTGGAGATATCCCCATTTCAACAATATTTGACTTGGACTGATATTAAACTTCTTCGACAAACCAACCAATTCTGGATCGTTAAATTTTCGTCCTCTAGTTAATGGAGAATACGCCTCTAATAAAATATTATGCTTGGCTAAATATTCCCTCAACTCAACCCGAGGTAACCAAGGATGTAATTCCACTTGGTTAACAACGGGGGTTAATTTAAATCCTTTCCAGTTGAATAATTCTTCAAGATGGAAAATACCATAATTAGAAACACCAATCGATTTAACTTCAAGCACCGGGTTTTCTGGATTGACAAATTCTTGTAAGGCTTGGTATGTACCTAATCTCTTTTCCTTGGTAGAAAAGGGCCAATGAATTAAAATCAAATCAACATACCCAACCCACTGTTTGACATCCTGGGAAATTCTTTCCACCGCAGCCTTGGTACCTTCATATCCTCCGCCATCTTCATTGATCTTGGTGGTGAAATAGATATCTTTACGTTTCACCTCGGGAAATTCTTGTAAAAATTTAGCAATTCCTTCAGCTGATTCTTTTTGATTTCTATAAGCAATAGCACTATCGATATGTCTATAACCAGCAACCAATGCCTGATATACCAAGTCTTTAGTTTCATTTGCGGGAATTTCATAAACACCATATCCAGCAATAGGAATGGTTAAGCCATTATTTAAAGTATGAGATGAGAATTTGTTCAATGCGAGTGCAGTAGTGAGTTTTGTCATAGTAATAATAATGAAATGAGGATTGGTTTCAAATAAATTTCAGGATTCTCGAGGGCGGCGAGGGGAGGGGGGGGGAGAGAAAGGGGGTATTTATAAGCCCTATTTATACGTTTGCTTTTCTCTATTCTGCAACCCACTTTTTCCATGATTACTAATACACCACATTTTTGAAGGAGATTGGGTTGGGTTTATTATCTGGTTTGCCATTGACTGGATGGTGGTGGTGGCAAGCGTGTTAATTTATCAAGAAGTCTATCCGGTGCCACCCATTTGTTCGGACCCGGTTTCGATTAGTAATTTTCTTTCTTTCGAAAAATACTTTATTTCATAGACTTTATTCATCCATCCATCCAATCCTTCTCGTGTTCTTATTTGTCCTTTGAAAATGACATACTGTATTGGTTATCACTTGCCCCTCCCCCCCCTCCCTCCATATACTGTTATCAGTAAAGCCATAAATTGCCCTAATATACTTTCCTGCATATTAGCCGTGCATTTTGTTTTTTTTTTTTTAGTTTCACGGTTGGGAGATTCGAGTTTTTAAAACATACACGAAAAAATGACTCTCCTAATAATTCATCCATCAATCTTGTTGCTAGGTGTATCAAGATAGAGACACACTAACTAAATGTCAAGTAGAAAGAAGACTTTATTGAAGGTGATTATATTGGGAGATTCAGGGGTCGGTAAGACTTCGTTGATGCAACAATTTGTCAACAATAAATTCTCTCATCAATACAAAGCCACCATTGGTGCCGATTTCTTGACCAAAGAAATTACCGTTGATAATAATAAACAAGTCACGTTACAAATCTGGGACACTGCAGGACAAGAGAGGTTCCAGAGTTTAGGAGTTGCCTTTTATCGTGGGGCAGATTGTTGTGTGTTGTGTTATGATGTTACTAATGAAAAGTCCTTGAATAATTTAACTAGTTGGAAAGATGAATTCTTGGTTCAATCAAATGTATCTAATCCGCAAGATTTCCCCTTTGTTATAATAGGAAATAAGATTGATGTAGATGACTCCAAGAAGATTCCATCATTACAAAAGAAATTGCATAATATAACTCATAATCAACTAGGAGGTTTGAATTACCCTGTGTTTGAAACCTCGGCTAAGGATTCGATTAATGTCGATTCTGCATTTGAAGTCATTGCTAAGATGGCATTACAACAAGAAGAATTGAACGCTGCTAGTGGTAACGATGTCAATGATGATTATAATGACGCAATCAACATACATTTGGATGGAGATGCAGGTGGATGTGCCTGCTAAAGGTGGGGTTGGGGGGGCCCCCCTATTGCTTAACTATTTGACTCTTTTTTTTTTTTTTACAATATTAAGCTCCCTTTCTGATATAGAATTTGAAGATGGCATGAAACTATTCAGATTTGTTTCTAGTTTATTTTAAAGTATCTAATTTAATATAAATTATCTAAAAGAAGTGTTTTTTGTAGTCTAGTTTTTTGTAGTCAAGTTTTTTGTAGTCTAGTTTTTGCTGCCAAGACAAGAGCAGAAAATCTTAACAACCAAATCAATAAGTGGATTTCCAGTATTGATAGCATCGCCAGATCCTTGCTGTTGTTGCGGTTGACCACCATAGTGCTGCTGCTGTTGTTGTTGCTGACCACCATAGTGCTGCTGCTGCTGCTGCTGTTGAGGTTGGTGGTATTGAGGTTGTCCTGTTCCTTGGTATGATGGTTGGGGTTGAGAAGCTGGTCCCCAATGACCTGGAATTTGTGAGTTATTACTGCCTTGTAAATCAATAATTAAAACACCTGAATTCTTAGGATCAATATGCAGCTTTAAATTACTTTCATCACATAATTTCTCCACTGCTGGTTTAACCTTGGCAACCCCATTAGCTGAATGTAACCCTTTTCCAACAATAACCTTCAAATGAGATTGGTTGGACTGTATAGCGTATGCTATTCTCTTTTGTAAAATCCATTCCGCTTCTTTCACATACAACCCATGCAAATCAATCTCATCGGGTCCACTATCTTCGTTATTTTCTCTAAACACGTATTCGGCCGCTTTTCTTCCACAATCGTCGGCTTCAGCTAAGGCCTTTTTCGCTTGTTCACTTAGGTCATGTGCTTCTTGCCCGTCTCCTCTCTTATAGGCGGCTTGAGATTGTTGACTTAATTTACTTCGACGTTGGTAGAGACGATCGGCTTCAGAACGTAATCTCTTGTATTCTGAATCAGTTGCATGGTTGTAGTCGCGTTCGGGTGCTCCTTCATCGAGCAACTTGACGCCTCGGTTGAGATAATCGGTCATGGTGTGGTGCTTCTTTTTTTTGACGTCAAAGATGAATGTTGATGATATTTCAAATTTTTGTTTTTGAAATATTTCAAGGCACCCGAGATCTGTGCAGGAAGACTAAGAACCATGCAGAGTATGTTTCTACAAAGACAATGAAGGCGCCCTGCCAACTACGACCAGTTGTCCATTTATGACAAAGCTGTTAATACTAAGCCAATTTACCAATAGTAGCTAATTACTCGGTAAGTATCAAATGCGTCTATTATTTCAACAAAAAAAGAAAGGAAGAAGATCCTGAAATATATAATTTTCTTGGGCAAAAAAAAAGTATGAGATGGGTATCCTTTATTATGGTTCAATCAACCGACTCAAATCAAGAATTAGAACCCCTGAGTTATATGGATCAATAATCATATCCACTCCATTCTGGTCACAGAATTCTTCTACTGCTGGTTTTATCTTTGCCACACCACCAATACTAGTGTTTCCCTTCCCCACAATAACCTTCAAATAGAAAACTTTATGGTTTTTACCATAATTAATCATCCTCTTCAAGATCCATTCGGCTTCTTTGACATATAATCCATGTAAATCAATCTCATCAGGCTTACTATCTCTTTGATTTTGTCGAAAGATATCTTCAGCAGCCATGTGCGTATACTCAATTGCCTTCAATCTATGTTCTTTGGCTTTCATTCCTAGTTCATAGGCAAGTTTACCGTAACCCTCCTTGTATGCAATTTGTGACTTTTCTACTTTTTGGCGATGAAGTTCAAATAATCTATTTGCCTCGACACGTAATCTCAAGTATCGTGGAAGTTTTCCATGGTATAATCGAATAAAATTCCTCATTCTCTAGACACATTAAAAAAAAAAAAAAGAAAACAGTAAACAACGTAAACCCCTCTCTACCTATATTGCCAAACAGAATCGAATACCTTTCTGAGCGATTTGAATGTTCATATGAAACACCGTAGGATTCACCACACTTCTTCCTTGGCCAATATGAATCTAATCAATAAGAAGTTGTAACAAATTCACTTGCATCGTAAATCAAACTCGAAAAAAAAAAAAAAAAGATATTTGGCGATTATAATATGGTAGGGAAAGACAGGATCGCACCTGCACACAAACTTGATGAGCTTACGCTGGAATTTATTTGAAAATTGTTTTTGAATAATCAGAGGTGTTGGAATAGATATAACCATTGGTGGCTCTCCCCCCCCCCTTAAGAGCTTTTGTATATTCTCTCTATATATATATATATAATTGTCTATTTCTAAGAAAACAGAAAAGATGATGAAATAATAAAAAGAAAAGTTACTGATTGGGAAATATAGATAAACAATTTGGTATTAAATAGTTGCAAAATCTGATAACAATATAATAAAACATGGTAAATATTACCTCAATGACAAACACCCCCCATTACAAAGAACCTATAATTGTAAACGCTGGACAACCATTATTGAAACTACAATCAATACACTATATACTACAAGAAAACACCTTGGAAAATTATTACAATCAAATAAGCAGTTTATAAAGAATATATAATATATTTCAAATATAAAACATATGCTAGGTTAAGACTAAAAGAGAATACACACTAAAAAAAAGATTGAAGATCAAAAAGTTAAAATCTAATATATAAAATTCTTAAACAATTAATCTGCTTATTTCTTAGCAGCCTTTTGAGCAGCCTTGGTGACCTTACCGGACTTGTCAGACTTTTCAACAGACTTGATAACACCGACAGCAACAGTTTGTCTCATATCTCTGACAGCGAATCTACCTAATGGTGGGTAGTCAGTGAAAGCTTCAACACACATTGGCTTGGTTGGGATCATCTTGACGATAGCAGCATCACCAGACTTGACAAACTTTGGAGAATCTTCGATACTCTTACCAGTTCTTCTGTCAATCTTTTCAATTAAAGTGTCGAATCTACAAGCAATATGGGCAGTGTGACAATCCAAGACTGGAGAGTAACCAGAGGAGATTTGACCTGGATGGTTCAAGACAATAACTTGAGCATTGAAAGATTCAGCACCCTTTGGTGGATCGTTCTTGGAGTCACCACAGACGTTACCTCTTCTGATTTCCTTAACGGAAACATTCTTAACATTGAAACCAACATTGTCACCTGGAACACCTTCAACTAATTGTTCATGATGCATTTCAACGGACTTGACTTCAGTGGTAACACCAGCTGGGGCGAAAACAACAACCATACCGGCCTTGATGATACCGGTTTCAACTCTACCGACTGGCACCGTACCAATACCACCAATCTTGTAGACATCTTGTAATGGTAATCTTAATGGCTTGTCAGTTGGTCTTGAAGGTGGTTCAATAGCGTCAATAGCTTCTAACAAAGTCTTACCAGAGGACTTACCGGCCTTGGTTTCCTTTTCCCATCCCTTGTACCATGGACAGTTAGTAGAAACATCAATCATGTTGTCACCATTCCAACCAGAGATTGGAACGAATGGAACAGACTTAGGGTTGTAACCAACCTTCTTGACGAAGTTAGAGGTTTCCTTGACGATTTCTTCGAATCTGGCCTTGTCCCACTTGACGGAATCCATCTTGTTAACAGCAACAATTAATTGCTTGACACCCAAGGTGTAAGCTAATAAAGCGTGTTCTCTGGTTTGACCATCCTTAGAAATACCAGCTTCGAATTCACCGATACCACCGGCAATAATCAAAATAGCACAATCAGCTTGAGAAGTACCAGTAATCATATTCTTGATGAAATCTCTGTGACCTGGAGCATCGATAACAGTAACGTGGTACTTTGGAGTTTCGAACTTCCATAAAGCGATATCAATGGTGATACCTCTTTCTCTTTCAGCCTTAAGTTTGTCCAAGACCCAAGCGTACTTGAAAGAACCCTTACCTAATTCAGCGGCTTCCTTTTCAAACTTTTCAATGGTTCTCTTATCAATACCACCACACTTGAAAATTAAGTGACCGGTGGTAGTAGACTTACCAGAATCGACGTGACCAATAACAACGACGTTAACGTGAGTTTTTTCTTTACCCAT
>JAJMHC010000080.1:0-32358 GCA_030582855.1 Hemisphaericaspora lyxosophila
ATCCTAACATCCTAACATCCTAACATCCTAACATCCTAACATCCTAACATCCTAACATCCTAACATCCTAACATCCTAACATCCTAAACATCCTAACATCCTAACATCCTAACATCCTAACATCCTTCTTCCTATCCATCTTCACCTTCTTCTATTTCATCTACATTTTCTTTCATTTCATGTCCATCTATTTCTATCTCTTCTCCAACTTCATTTTCATCTTTGCCAGCTTCAACTTCTTCTATGTCATCTTCAACTTCTCCTGTCCCAACTTCAACTTGACCTTCAGAAATTGCTACCCCTGTCTCGCTGATCATCATCACCTCTATCAACTTCTTCTTCTTCTACTTCACCTCCTTCAACTTCACCTACTTTTTCTTGCCCTTCAATTTGTTCAACTTCTTCTTCCTCATCATCATCTTTTGCTTGGCCCTCATCCTCTACCTAATCCTGACCTTTTTCTGCTGATGCGGCTTCCTTCATTTCCGAAACTTCTCTTTCTTTTTCCGCTTCTCTCTTTTGAGAATCATCACCACCTTCCTCCACTAGCTCTTCAACTCCCCCAATTTCTTCATCGATCTCCAACCCTAGCTCTTCATCTCACTAGCTCGGCTCCCGCAACTACTGCGCTACTACCACTTCTACCACCAATCTCACTTCAACTACTTCACTAGACAACGTCTACCTGTCTACAGGTACAGAAATCACGGCGTCATCTACTTCTTCAACCACTACTCCAAGAACTACTCTGCTTTCTCAACCTCGGCTCAACACCTCCCCAGCAACGTTTCCTCAACTAGTCAACAACTACTCGAACTCTACTCAACAACCACTCAACTGCCACTCCGCAACTACACTTCTACTGGCCACCCACTACTTGATCAACCTCCACTACAGCAACTGCACTCGGTCAACTAGGACTAGTACTTCAACTACTACTCTAACTCCTACTAATCTACAACAAGTTCTCATCTACCCTTTCTCCTCTATTTCAACTACTACTACTCTCGAACGGTGTTTCTTCAACTGATCATCAACCACTCCACTACAACTAAATTTCAACAACTCTACTACTAGCCTCCGACCACTCTTTCAACTTCTTCTCCCGCACAATGTCAACCACTCTAGTACTACTCTCCCTCCACCTTCTCACCTTCAACAACTATTCTGCAACTACTACAACTACTACAACTACTACAACTACTACAACTACTACAACTACTACAACTACTACAACTACTACAACTACTAATCTACTACTACTCTTTGGTCCTCAACTACTCATGCACTACTCATCAACTGCTCAACCACTATTCTAATTGAACTAGTGCTACTCACTTGCTCCTACCATTCTTCCTCTTCTTCAACTACTTCTAATCAACTACTGCTCAGTTACAACTACTCTTCAACTACTCAACATCTGCAACTTTGCAACTATCTTTCATCTACTAATGATCTACTTCTCTGACATATTTGAAGAAATGCCATTGAAAACAACACTAATAACACCTATTCTTCTTCATCTTCTTTTCTTCTTTGATCAATTCTAAATATCATGGATAACACTAGTATAACACCTCTTAATATTCAACTATTATCTCAAATCTTTGTAAATACTACTGAATCATACCAGTCAACCATCAATTAACCCCTAGATATAATTAATGTAAAGAAATGACCAATATAAAATATTATTTTTTTTCCTGACATAAACGCTAAATATTATGTAAAAATCACTAATTTTTCTACAATTCTGGAGATACTCATAGTTGATCTAAACCACCAACGACTATTGATATAACTTGAATTACTATGGCATGAGTTGAATCTGGTTCTCCCAACTATGACTCTACTAAAAAATTTAAATATTCTTCAATACTCCTGTCTCCAGAGACAAAAGAAATAAATAATAGCCGTATTCTACCTGAATAAGACTAGATCTAAATAACTCAACTCTTAACTTCCTAATGTATTACTATCATGGATATAATAAGCTTGCCTGACTATACATATTATCACTTTGTTATTTTCAAGAGTATTAATTTCCATAAATTAATCTTGTGTTGAAATCAGCATATAATCATGATACAAAATCTATTCTCAATTACCCATCACCTTGGTCTATTTTCAAATCTAGATCAACAAGTCACATTCTAATACTAGATATAACTACTCCTTGCTCTACTTCTTATAAAAACTCTAACTTCTTACAGATATTACTAACCTCTACTAACAAAACTAATCTACACTAACAAAATAATCTCTTCCTAATCCACTGTGAAATACATCTCCCTTAATCTTCACAACAGAATAATAATATTCATATCTTCACTAACTCTGCTTCTATCTAATGTCCCTTTCATTGTTTCCTCAGATTAACTATTTCTCTAAATAAATGACCACTGAAAAATCACTAACAAATTGCCACTCTCCAAAACTCTACCCTCTTAAACCACCTCCATCAACACAATTATACAAAAGCACCACCCTTCAAAAAGACAACTTACATGTCATTCCAGCAACTTCTACCTACTCTCTGATAATACTTATAATAAATAATTCTCAATCCCCAATTCTTTTCCCTACTAATAATAGTCCACTAATAAAGTACCAACAAAGTACCAACACCAACAGAACTCATCAACTGCAAGTTCAAATTAAAACAACCTTCCCACACTTCTATAATTATTATTGTAACATCTGTACATAATCTCTCAAATTATATTCCATCATATTCAAATCAACCACCTGATCTCTCAAATAAACCACAATAAATAGCAACTCAATTATCCACAAATTCATCAATATAACCATTCTATCAAGAATAATTACATCAATGTCTTTGCAAACACTTGAACTAACTCTGATAACTTTTCCAACTAAAAATATTCTTCAATTCACAGGTACTATCACTCTTTCAACATCTTAAAAAAATTCATCAATTAAAATGACTTCCTCTTCCTTACTCATCAACCACTTCATCAAATCAATCCATCTTTTCAATACTCTCAAAATAAAATACATCTCTCTCATTTTCACCTAGATCTCCTTTGAAAATCATTTGCATCTCAATACATTCCACATTGTCTAATTTGGGATATCAAAAATAAAAGACAGGTAACAATTCTTCAATCTGGTCAATTTCAATGGCCTTTCTTTCACAATACCATTTCTGGAATTGGAACTTCACATTCCATCAACTGCAGTATATATCTCTTCAATACTATGACTATTCAGGACAACTTCACTTCCTCTATTTCTTAGTAGAATATTAATCACTAGGAACTACCCTCTCTCGTGACTGAAAACACACAAATACTCTCGATATATCAATCACAATGACCATCTCCAACAGCATAAACAAGTAGATATCACTCCCTCAACATGGATTCTATAAAATGTAGTAGATGACTAGATGAACATTAATCTACGCTAAATATATCTCTCCTGATTCCTTCAACAATTTTTCCTGTTGTCCACACTTGCACTCAATTTTCTTGCCACCGGGCACTACCAAATATTACAGAACCAACCCCCTTCTATCAGCACCAATCTGGACCAACTAAATAAAATAATGCAACAATCATTCTCTACTCAGATCATACTACACGTCGGAACTAACATCAGTACAAAACCACCCCCTCATCACTAGTAAAAAAAACTATTCCTCTCTCGCAATCTACGCTTTTGTGGTGTGGTTTTCGTATTTCTATGTCTAAAGGGTCGGTTACAATTATCAAATAATCCACTATCAACACTTGACTAAATAAATTTTAATATATCCAAATGTATACTACTAAGGCTCTATAACAACTATTTGATGGTAATAATCTTACTGTGGTAAGCCGTCAATAAAAATCAGACTATGTATTATTATTTTCTGGCGATGTTTGCAAATTATACAGCCAAAAACAGATATTTTTCTCACCCTCCACCCTTGTTTTCAACAACTATATATCTGACCTAAACATATTGAACAACGTCAGTTATACAAATACAACACCACCTTGAAGTTTATACAGACTCTGCAAGCCACTAATGATCCAGATCAGACAATAGCATCAAGTGTCAGCAGCTATTTAACAACAATTAACATGTCTTGTTTTGTTCATAAACTCTTATCAATGATATGTCTACTATATCAACTTTTCACTTAATCAACCTCTGTACGGAGTAATCACTTTTCTGAGTAGTAATCTATATGATATAGACCTCAGTTTAAAAATTAATTCTCCTGGCTTTTCTCTAATTTTTTAAACTCTTTGTACCTAAAAATATATATAAATTTCCCTAGTCCATTCATCAGACTCCACACCTCTAATGACAACTTGTATATATACTTGACAACAGCCCTTATAGATGTCAAAAAGACCTTACAACTTTAACAAATGATATCCTTCTTTTATGTCTTACTGTTGCTGTTCCTACCATCAATATGTGACTAATATTATTTATAATTTACAAAATATATGACTGCTTCATCGATCGATAAAGTCAAACTATCACTGTGTTCTCAACGACGAGCATGTCACAGGTATATTCCCACTTTATCCAACTCTGAATCTTTGTTAGACATTTCGAAATTAAAATATCATAATTCCAAATTTCTAAATTTTAATTGACATATCGAAATTGCAATTATCAAAAATCAAATCAACCAAACTCAGTTACTCAAATTACTATCTTAATAATTATCTTCCACACGTTCTCTAACTCCTGACAACTCGTTGATATCATTTAACGTCCATCTTCATTAATTTCCAAGGCCAGATAGATTTCAAAAAATTCAAAAATTCAACCCTATTTAGAGTCACCAATCAATCAATTCTCAAGTCAAACAATTCAAACTAATCTTAAACAGATTGCCTAATCCATTCCAAGTAGACTAGACCCCATTTGGAAACTTATCTCATCGTGGCCAAAAACTCCTAACTTAGTATGAATAGCTGAAATCCTCAAATAACTGGGGTAATAAATCTCCATCAATATCATATTCACCTCAAACCAATCAATCAAAATTCCATAATCTATCCAATCCATTACACCACGATAAGTGAAAATGGTAAACCCGTATTAAATGAAACCTGTGTATAACCTGTTGTCGTCGATCCCTGAACTAAAAGAATGAACACATTGCCAATTAAAAAATTTTTTTTTCAACTCCCGAAACTTTCATCTCGTCTCCCCGAATAATTTTGTTCACTACTTTCCTTATCAATCTACAAGTCAACAACAGAGAAAACCAAGTACACAGTTTTACTTTATATACACTTATACAATTCAACAGCCTCATCTCGGTTTCACCGCCCTCCAGATTGCTTGATTACTTGCATTCTTACAAATCTCAATCAATATATAATGGTGGAAGTAGTAACCACGGCCCTTAATTTTCCGTTCTTTGGTAATACTTTGAAACCATTCCTGGAACATGGTCACTTTGAATTCTCGCAACTTGGAATACTTTCTAAACCTTTCATGATAAAAGATCATGTACCATAAGTATTTAACATAATGATCATGCTTGCAGGTGTGACCTGGGCTATACTTTCTCCCACACCACTGTGTACAACAACCAAACTGAAACCAGGAATTTTTAATGATTGTTTCGAAATTATTGAAAATCGCCAATTCATCTAATCCATTTATACCGGCCTCGCGTTCAAAGATAGTCCCCCAATCAGAGTCATTGGTACCCATGGTATTCTTGTACCCAGGGTGATCATTATCCAAATACAGAACAAAATGAATTGGATTAATTTTCCTCTCCCTTAGATGGTCGATAATACGCGAATAACAGTCCAGAGCCACGTCAAAACGCCAACTGAGATCCACTTTAGTGAAATCAAAAAAAAGCCCAAGCATTCTTTTTGCATAATATACACTTTAATCAATCCCGGTAGTTCTTGTTGGTGTTCTCGATACCAATTCAAAATATATTCGCCTTTGGTGTCTGTTTTGACTTGTTTGATTCCTGCAAGATCAATCAAATTCAACATGAACATATAATCGATACCATCATTAACCGTCTCATCTAGTACACATATACCTTGAGTGTGGACACCTTCATTACAATGACACCGTATACATGCATTCTCATAATTAGGTGATGGAACTTTATGGAAGTTCATTGTTCGAAATCAAGAAAATAAGTAGTATGAAGGGTCCCTCTTTCGACTGATCCTTACCATAAACAAAACAAAAGTTATATTAGTAATCTCCCCAATTGCCATAACATAACCTCTGTTTTCAGAATGATTACATTAGGGTATTTGCATAGACTTATCAACACACCTTTGAAGTCTTCTACTATCATTTACTACTCTCTATACCTCGTCACGACATTTCCCCAACTGGAAAAGTCGCACTCGTCAACCGCCGCGACATTTCTCCAACCTGCAAAAATAATTTACTCCAGCATTTACTCCAGGAAAAAACAACTTACTCCAGGCACCCGGTTCACGCATTTTTTTTTTGGTGCACTTACTCCAGAATTTATATTTAAGACTACGGTTACTGCAGAAAACTGCAGATTAACTTAGAAAGCTCAACAATGCTTCCTAGTGTTCGGCGATAGGAAAATATCTACCTGTGAACAATGCGTAATGGTTTTATATTTAACTTTGACACGTCTGTTAATCTCAGTTTCTGGTTAAATCAAGTATACGCCTCTATCAGAGCTAGCTTTTATATAAATATTATCTATTAATATAAAATGGTCACTATACCTATATGTATAGTAACCGACTTCAACACCTTCACTTCTATAAAAGAGATAAATATGAATCAGGAAGAATTTCCCTGGACTATTTATACACCATCTCGAGTGAAAAATCTTCACTCTCGGTGTTAACCGGCCCACACGTTATTAGTGCGTACATGTTATACCGCTCAACACAATGCTTCCTAGTTCTATAATTAAGACAATGGTTAAATAGTAGTAACAGTTTGTCTAGAACTCTTTCGAGATTCAGTCAGCAAAGTATTGTAATATGGAAACAGCAAGAATAACACTTCATGGTATCTTTACACTTGATCAAATGCAACTGTATCGATTGATCATACGCTAAAATAAAACAGAAACATATATTAACTAAATAATCTTTGAACTTAAACATAAACAAAAAAAAGTCCGAAAACATGAAAATAAATTGTCACTTATTTGGAACTGAACTCCATGATTAGAAACAAATGGCTGCGATTATGAATACAAACATAATCGATGCTACTTTGTGACTACTTGCTAAATTCTCGAATGCAGTTACTGGCGCAATATCTTCTGCAACGTTTTCAGGAACACTGTCAGCTGGATTGTTAGGCGCGTGGCTATTCTCGGTGTTTGTTGCCTGCGCCTGGCCTTCCTTCGTCATGGAAGTTGGTAAAGAACTCGAATTCTTATTGTGGTGAGCCTCCTTGTCACCATTAACATCAGTTGGGCTACTTCTGTCAATTGTGGATTTGACAGAAGATCCGGAACCTTTAACAGTGGAAGAAACAGTAGCATGATCATTGGATGAACTAGAACTATTGCATGAGGTGGAAGACGTACAGCCATTGACTGTTTCACATTCAGGGTAGGATTTGGTTTCACGAGTGACCAGAGATTCTAATACAGTTGATTCTACCTTGCTATCAGCAGTTGATCTAGAGCTTTCATCTGTAGTTGATCCAGTGACATCATCAGTAGTAGACTTAGAATCTTCATCAGTGAGTGATGCAGAACCATCATCAGTGAGTGATGCAGAACCATCATTAGTGAGTGATGCAGAACCATCATCAGTGATTGATGCAGAACCATCATCAGTGAGTGATGCAGAACCATCATCAGTGAGTGATGCAGAACCATCATCAGTTATTGATCCAGTTACATTATCGGTATTTGATGAAGAACCATCATCAGTGTTTGATCCGGTAACATCATCAGTGTTTGATGCAGAACCATCATCAGTGAGTGATCCAGAACCATCATCAGTGAGTGATCCAGAGCTTTCATTAGTGTTTGATGCAGAACTATCATCAGTATTTGATGCAGAACCATCATCAGTGTTTGATCCAGAGCTTTCATCTGTAATTGATCCAGTTACATCATCAGTATTTGATGTAGAGCCATCATCAGAAGAAGACTCGGTAGTGACGTCTGTGGAAGATTCAGCAGGTGTAGGTTCACTAGAGCTAGATTCAATAATTGAAGATTCGATCAGGGAGGGTTCTTCCTCTTTCACTGGGAAATCTGGTAATCCTTTACAAGGTCGACATCGAGGGGGTCTGTCATCATTGACAACTGGTCTAGAATAAGACACTGAACCCCCAGTTGTTGGTGGAAGGCCTAAACCGTTATCGGTAACAACACTGAATTTGCTCTCGTCATATCCTTTACCAATATAAAATTGTTGAGACAGTTCATCATCGCAACGTAATATCAAAATACCGGTGTTGGTAACATATTCATACCCCGGTTTTCCATCACTTTCATAGTCTGCAAGTGTACATGTCAAACCAATTTTGTTACCTTTACCGAAACCAGAAACTCTAACCCTCCGTGATGTGGAACTAGGAGCAACTATGATGGAGGAGTGTTTACCAGCTAAAACAAATGTTTGGAAATCTTCAACTCCAAAAATTGAATTAGAAAGGTAAATGGTAGAATCATCGTTGGCGGTGATACAACCGGCACCTCTGATGCTAGTAAATTGTTCAAATAGACTGTTGTATAGACAGATATTACCCTCGTTAGTAATTCTATTTGGCAACATACGAAGTTCAACTTTAGCTGAGGTTCTTTTCTTCTGGGAGAATACCACCAATCCCCGATTTTCCCACAACACTGAATAAAAATCTACATATGTTGCGTCTCCTCCGGAACCACTCCCGAAAAACATTTCTCCAGTATTTAGAAATTGATAAGCGCCAATTTGAAACGAAGCATGATTTTGACTGAGCTCCGAGTTGAAGGAAACTGTACCATGATTTTCGAATTCCGGGTGCGCATGTAACATTGTAATGGTTAAACTGATCGATGGGTCAGTCGAGGAAATATAAAGTGCGGCATTGTATTCGATTCTTACATCTCCAAGAAATTCAGTAATAGGATTGTCGATAATGGACCAATAGTAACCTGAATCCACAATAACTGAACCATCAATATCGATTGGCCCGACATCAATTCTGTCACTAGTTATTCTCTCGTCAGCAAAGACACCCGCAACTAGCAAGTAAACGGGAATGATAATACGACTCAATAACATCTTTTTTCTAGTTGATCTAAAATTTAGATGTAATTACTAGGCAAGTATTCAGAGAACGCTCCCTATTCGGAAATTAACTAGTATATATATATATAGTTTTCAAATGCATGCTGTGGGTGTTTGAAAGTGATACAACTGACAAGTGCAGAAGGTGAATATTTTTTTATGTGCAACAACCTTTGCAACAACCTAAAAAGCGAGATATGTTGAATTAGGAGACAGAAATCATAAGTTATTTTAAGGGATGAAGCGGGCGCTCTTCTAGTATTATAAATAATAAAGCAACTAAAAAGCTTGAATCCTTCAAGAAATATTTCTTGCAACTAGTTTATGATCCATTGTCGCTTCGGGTAAAATTTACGAGACTAAAGAAGAATTATTTTTCCACTAAAACCAAATGCTTCTTTTTTTGGTCTTGCGTGATGTTGACTAAAACTTAAAATTTACTGACACAAAAAATGATGCAGAATCAGGAAATTAGGTTTTTATGTGACTTTTGCAACTTGTTTTCTGTTCAGGTTATTCCCGCCAAGGCTGAATAGTTAAAAACTAAGTATGGATGACCCTGCAATGTGTACACAAATAGTCAAATTTTGTATTCTGTGTACTCAATTAATAAGAGAAAGAGTGAGATACACAGTGGTGTTTGGAAAATAGTCGTCAAGCTGATTATTTCCCAAAGTATCCTTGTGTCATTCTAAAGAATTGGATTTCCATGTTTAAGGTTTGTATTTCCAAGAAAGACATTGAGGTTGCAGAATTATAGCCTGACTATTTTTGTCCCACTGAACTCACAGAGGCCTATATACGTTGCAGTAGATAATAGTTGAGTAGAATTGTTGCATTACCCCTCCTAACTTCCAGAGTAGTTTCCACCCTTTCTTTACTCCTCATAGGTAGGGTACTGTATTATCATAATGTGTGCAGGCGCTCTTTGGATTATAAGTTTTCAACTCTGTATACTGGGGGGGGATCTAGTCATCCTCTGACTCTATTTTGTCAACATTCCATTATTTGTACTGCATATAATACTTTTTAATTTAGTCACCATACTTTGTTAATATAAAGTTTTTGTTCTGTAAATTAAGTTAAGTTACTTAAGCTCGTTGACTCCCTAAAGTTAATTTAAGTTTATTAATTTTGTTAACGTATTTAAGCTCGTTGACTCCCTAAAGTTAATTTAAGTTTGTTGACTCCCTTTTATCTTTTCTCATTTTCTTTTTCACACTTTGAATTATACTTTCAACAAAAAAAATGACAAGAAATATTTACTGATTTGTTTTGATCATCAGGGAACGCTTTTTTTTTGCTTTGGTGAAGCAGGGCGGTCTGGGATAAGCTTCACCAGATTCAATGGTTGTATAGAATGTGTGTGTGTTGGGGGTGTGTTGGGGGAGGGAGAGGGGCTAAATAATGATGTTGTTTCCCCCAAGTGTAAACACACTACAAGCTGCTGATTCTTGAAGACCTTTCGCCTCATTTATTTTTCATTCTTTCTCTATCAAACTTTGTTACACTCCTTTATTCAAAATGAAATTCAATTCCATCTTAAGCGCCCTTTCCTTGCTACTTTAGCTCAAGCCAAGTTTAAAATCCTCGCCCTGGGTATCGACTTTTACGATTTAGCCGTTTATTTGGAAAATGATCAAATGATTGTCCCTGCTTCTCCTCTAGCTAAAGACTCACCATTCCTTGATTTAGATGAAGCTACCCACCGATTATCTTTCGGCGATAAAGTGTTTAGTTGCACTTACGATAACCGCATTCTTCATGCTTTTGATACAGAGTCTGATCAGGGCTAACTTGCAATATGAAAACCCCTCATTGTAAACTTGGTGTATTCTAAAGCTGGTTGTGTAAACTCTATAAACCTTTTAACCGAAATCCATCTTATTGGTAAGAGTGCCAATTTGTTCAATTTCAACTTCAACTTCATTATTCTGTTTCAAGTACTTTGGAACCTTCATCCCCATAGCAACACCACTTGGAGTACCGGTCATAATAACGGTACCTTGTTCCAAAGTGGTAGATTGAGAGATGAAAGCAATGATCTTTGGAACGCTGAATAACAAATCATCAGTGTTGGTACTTTGACGAACCTCACCATTGACTCTGGTGGTTAATTGTAAAGTACCTGGGTTGGTGATAATTTGGGAAGAAACCAGTTGGGGACCCATTGGAGCATACTTATCGAACGATTTAGAGAACCCCCATTGTGGAACACCACCGGCGTACTTTGGATTTATTTGCCATGTTCTGGCAGAAACATCATTACCGGAAAGGTGACCAGTATCATCACTCAAGGCATCTTCTTCCTTGATGTCCTTACCGGTCTTACCAGCTGAGATCAATTTACCGACATCATATTCGGTATTGGTGATAATTGGCTCACCTCTGTAGATGTTACCGTCAACGGCGTCGACTCCAATCAATCTTTTCCAAGCAGTAGTTATTGGTTGTAAATGGTTAATTGATGATGTAAGTGGATTTATAAAATTAAAGTGGGCCACTCCGGTTGCTGTTTATTTACAAAATTATTCAATTGATATACCTAATAAGAGGCCTCGATCTGTTAGATGTATAACTCTCTACTCCAAACAATCGGCAATTGGTCCTGTATGGAGAAGAAATGGTTTGATGATAAATTCTCAGATGTTCCCGAGATATTCCAAGTCAAATCAGGATAAAACTCCAGCAGATAATTTGTACACCAGAGCTACGTTATATGTAAGAACATGGTTCAAGGAACAAGATCAAGCAAGCAAATTGCCACACACACCACTGTCACAGATAAAGTTAGGGGAGGCATACAGATAACAGATTCCCAGGGGTATATTGATTGACAAGAATTGGGGTACGCCCTTTGATCGGATGATTTTTGCTGATGTGTCAATTGAATTGAAGTGATAGAAGTGTTTAAAAGGAGAAGTTCTTCCGTCTCACAAATTAATGTGTGAGTTGGTTCTTCTTGGGTGATTCCAACAGTAATAGTAGAGCATGATACCATAAACCCGGGTATAACCCTGAAACTTGGTCAATGAATTTCTTCACTCCAGGCACGGAGATAATTTGCCAGAGAATTAGTAAGCAAATTTATAGTCAAATTAGCGATTGGCTTGGTCCACTTGCCAAACACTCATTAACCACCCAGCTATGTATACTCAAAAATCAGTACCTTGCCATGAACTGTGTCAATATCCATGGGAGGATGCTATCATATATTGCCTATAGTGAAGAGAGAAATCCCCACGACATATGTCGCTCTAGCTCGCTCTCACTCGCGCGACATCACCAACAGCCAAAAAAAAATCCATCAACTTGAAACTATTTGATTTGGTAATGACTACCTTGCGTGCGATTAGTGTAACAATAGTTATGTATATTTGGCCTACCCTTCCACCACTAAATCCAGATACATAAGAGAATATATAATTAATTATATGACACGCACTAGGTGAGGGAATTCGCAGCCACACTGACGAGTAGAACAGATGGATTTGGTTGTGTGGAAACTCGTGCCGCAGTACACGCGAACACTTTATTCCTACATCTATATGTAATGGGTCGGTTAACCAGAATAATTAACACCAAACCAATCAACTACCTCCCCTAAGGGCTACAAAAATTTTCATAACCGGTTAATTTGAGTTCATAGAATCTACTAATATGTAAAGAAACAAGAAACATCCAATCTTTTAGTGCTCACATAATGAGAAAAGTCTACTGAAAGCACCTTCCTCGTCGTCTTGGTCTTTTACTGATCTTTCATCCATGAGTTGGCGTCTTACTTCGTTTGCATCGGTAATTGATAAGGGCCACACTTGACCATCTTTCAACTTCTTGATTTGGTCTTTGGTATCACCAGGGTAAAGATAAACCAATTGCTCATCACCCCACCATTCCAATTGTTGGGGCGGTACTTGTTTTGTAGTCACCACTCTGGTATTATATGGATCAATTAAGAAGAAACACAAAATCTTACGATGGCCAGGCTTTGTGTGGTCGGCTAATTCAAACGGATCAACGTGATGCTGATACATATTAGGGAAAACCAACACACGATTTTCTTTAGCTTCAACACTACCAATATTTCTAATCATTTGATCTTCATCCTTTACTCCAAAGAAATATTTACAGTAGAATTCATCTCCTTGTTCATATTCTGGATCTTCAAATGCTGTTCTAAAGGCAAGTCTTGACTCTGATATATTTTCACTATCGTAATAATACAATGCAGTAGCTACAATGTCTTCGTTGATGGTACCTTCTACATGCCATGCCCCACCACCATACTTGGGGTTTTCTGGTGTCAATTCAATGTTGGCTAGCTTTACAACCACTTTCAATTCATCAAACGATTTAAGATCAATCGGTTTATCAAACTCAGGTCCTTCATCCCATTCGGGTTTGAATCCTACTACATATTCTGCTCTTGTTGCTTCGAACTCTTCCATTTTGTCCCAATCATATTCTCCTCTCCCTTCTTGCTCCTCTTTCTCCAATTCGGCATCCAATTTTTCTCTTTTGATTCGGTATTCTTCACTATAAGTCTCATCGATACCAGGAATAGGAATTCTAAAAAACTCTTTTGATGCATACCTCGTCAAAGTATAATTTAATCCAGGAATAATTGCATTAAAGATCGATTCAATAGATTGGTATAAGCCCTGGTGGCTTTTTGGGTGCAAATTGTTGATGTAGGAATTAAATTTGAAAATTTCCCCTTCTTTAGTCATTAACGATGGGAGCCATTGGAATTGCTTGGATATACCAAATGCCTGAACCCCCTTTTTTGCCAACGCGATTTCGTCTGTATACTTTGCTATCCTAATACCATCATCAGTCAAAATTGGAGTTTTATCATATTGCAATGGGAATAACGAAGGGTGAACCAAATCTAAAACCTGGTTATTTGATCCAGGATGATAATCTAAATTATCGCCAAACGAATCAACTAACTTGTCGACCCCTGATTTGAATTCCCTTTTTAAATGGTGGGGAATTGCTTCATCGGAGTAGCAAATCTTATCTTCACAACCGATTCTAAACCTACCACAATCACCCCAAGAAGCTTCAATTTTCTCATACCATTCCAATTCTTTAAAGATGTAGTCAACTACAGCATCAATATAGACTGTCTTATCGTGGAATTGGTGCTTGATTTCTTGTTTCCATTTATTGGAAATCTCCTCGTCTTTGTATTTTCTTTCCCAGTCCGGCTTTTGTCTAATAGAGTACGAAAGATCAACAATCAACCACTCATCTAAACATTTTGGCATACCACCAACACCGCCATAGAACTCCCACCAAGGGTGTGCAAATGGGGATCCAATTGATATCTCCTCTTGGCGTCTTTTTGCTTCTTCTCTTTCCCTCCGTATTACCTCCCAGATTGGAATTGGAGGCTCAACTGGCTGATTGGATGGTTCTGAACCTACAGAATGTTCTGACGGATCACTGATGTTTGCCAAAGTAGAAATGGGAACTGACATATTGCTGGAACAACGTATGATTTACTGTTTCTGTACGTAAAATACGTATAAGAAATCTAATAGAATCTGTATAATTTTTTAAAAAAAAAGATGAAAAGGAAGTTTGAAAGGGGAGGAAATACAAATTTCAAGTTAAACGAAACAAGGGGGATAGAATGATATTTACGAGGTTATGCAACGTTTATTTTTTTTTCTGTCCTTTATACGGCGATTTCTTTTAACAAGGCCCACCTGCAGCATATTAGCGCCATATGGAAAAAGCATTCTATAGGTCGAGATTCACATACTTTGGTCTTTCTGTCGTACTGTCGTTCTATTTCTTATACATAGTCAACTTGTAGTAATAGAAAATCGCTATCATCATGTTGAGCAAAATTGTGGGGTAAGAGCCTCACACCTGAGAATGTGTAATAAACAATGGGGATATTGTTTTAGTAAATATGCTGCCCTCCCCACTGGTGAATAAAGTGGATGCATAATTCCAAACTAGGGTGGGGTTGGCTGCCTACTTGAGTAATGAGATTGATAATGTTTTGTAGATTATACGCCACAACAGCGAGGTTGGTGTTGGATTTTCCAACACCAACCATGATGATATATATATGACAGTCCATATACCACCACCACCAACCACGCTCTTGGGGAGATACAGAATACAAACCTTCCATCAACAACATCTCACAGCCACCTATACATTCTCCAACAAATGCCCCTATCATCACTACCCGGTCAAGTGTTCTTTTAGGATATACGGTACGTTGTGACGAACCTAACTAATTTTATGGACGACTCCAACACCATGAATCATTCACGCCGTGTGAATGGTCCATTCTCCAAGCATGGTATGGCCTCACATATATGTCATCCATGCAAAACCATTTGCCAGTCCACAGCCAATCCAGACCCTGTAAATTCATGGCGCTTATAATAATATTGTAACCACTCAAATCAACACACAGACCTAAACATTTCATATAACCAAATAAACCCTGAAAACTAGCTCTAGGTAGATATACATATGTGAATATTTATACAACTTATATATCTTTCTCAATTGGCGTATATCGTAAAACACCAAAAAAAAGATATAATTATCGCCAAACAAACAAAACCAAGGGAAAGATGAAATTCGCAACCAAAACAGATTTGTTTTTAGTACTAATAATCAGTCATCTGATGAAATCACGGAGCCAAGAAGTGGGTTGTTTTTTACATGTAAGAATTATATAGTCTTATCCGGATTCTTATGGATCGCTAAACCCCGGTCAGGGTTCGACGAGCGCCAGCCCAAGTGAAAAGTTTCGCACCAGAAATTATTACCTAATTTATAGTCACTCTTCTTTTTAATACAATAACTATTATTCACATAACTTTACTGAGCCATACTGTTGAGCGGTATAACATGTACACACTAATAATGTGTGGGCCGGTTAACACCGAGAGCGAAAATATTTTACTCGAGACGGTGTATAAATAGACGAAGGAAATTCCTCGTGGTTTATATTTATCTCTTTTATAGAAATGAAGGTGTTGAAGTCGGTTACTATACATATAGGTATAGTGACCATTTTATATTAATAGATAATATTTATATAAAAGCTAGCTCTGATAGAGGCGTATACTTGATTTAACCAGATACTCAGATTAACAGACGTGTCAAAGTCAAATATAAAACTATTACGCATTGTTCACAGGTAGATATTTTCCTATCGCCGAACACATACATTAGTACCTCATTAAGTGAATACTATAAGAGAACTCATTGGACCTCTTATAACATTTATAACAAGTGGCTCTTTGGCCGAGTGGTTAAGGCGGTAGACTCAAGTTCTACTATCGTAAAGATGCACGCGTTCGAACCGCGTAGGAGTCATTATTTTTTCTATTTTTTTTTTTTTGCAAATTATATCAGCTGTCGATAGGAATATATTTGCAGTAAATGTTTGTTTTTGTTAAAGTAAAACCTGCCCAGGAATGCAGTATATACATTCTTGTTTCCCGTAATGACACTGCATGGGCTTTTTTTTTTGTTTTCTGTTTTCTTTTTTGAAAAGAAAAACAATTGCAAATGAATATTACTCTTATACTTGATAGATACTATTAAACTAAAAAATAAAAACACTATAAACTTGGTTAACGACTTCTCTTTCCTCTTCTGGTCATTTCGGGTAACTTGAAAGGAACTCTTAAAGTAGCAATCTTGTATGTACCAGCAGCGCTCTTGGGAATACCGAATGCCTCGGCCTCACCTACAGTGGCACTCTTGATAACTGCTCCTAACACTTTAAACAAGCCTACCAATCTAGTTGGTTTCATATTTAACTCATTGGCTAATGGTGGTAATTCAACCACAAAATTATCAATATGAAGAATGATACTCAATAAGTAACACAACAATTTATCTTCATTTTGAGGATCAATGCTAAAAGATCGATCCTTCGATTTTCCAAATTGAGATGCACGGGAAATCGAAAATCTTTCCAAGATACCATCAACTAAAACTTCTGATGGCTTGTTTTGAAGTCTTGTCATAAGAGTTTCCTTATCCTTTACCCTTCTATTCTCGTATACCCCTAATAAAAGAGAGGCATAATAAAGCAATTGTAATTTCTCCTGGTTGTTCTGCTGAATAATAGTGGGTAAATGCTTTTTGATATATTGGGACTTGCTGTTGGGAAACATTTCCAATTGTTTCTTTTCGTCGGTCTCTGACAATAAGGAGCTGACACGCAAGTATGCCCATTCCTTCTTCGGTATGATATTATAAACAGGATAAATGTCTTCGACACTCTTAGCATCCACGTCTGCTACTGGGGTAGGTCTGTCATGAACAACTTCTTGGGCCATCTTCTCTCTGGTTGGTAAGGCTTGGGTAGATTCTGCTACAAAATCAACGATATCCATTTCCAGGTCTTGCAATTTGTCAGCATCAATTCTGTTTCTTTCCAAACTTGAAATGGCAGCCTTGGCTTTCTTGGTACCGAATGCTTCACCCAATGCATTACGTTGGATAACGTTTCTAATCCCAGCTTGTCTGATTGCTGGACCCTTATAAACTCGATGTCTCTTGGCTGTTACTTTTGCTGACATGTAGGGGGACTTGTATAATTCAACCGACTTGTGAATTGGATCATATATACCTACTATGTAGTCATTTGCACTTTGTTTTTGTGATTCTCCATTATAATCCAAGCTTTCGCTTTCACCATGCAAAACATAATTTTCCTGTTTCTTGTGTTTGTACAAATCAAATTCCGTTGATGGTGGAACGGACAATCCGTTGAAAAATGAACCAATCAAGGTGACTGGTTCTTGGGTGAAAGTCGTGACCCTGATATTAGAGGTACGTGAATCCGATTTAGACATGCTTTAAAGGATAAAAATGTATCTCATCGCTACTTAAATGCTGAATTTTTTTTTTTTTTGGGTTGTTTTTTTTTTGCTGCACCAAATCCCTGGAATCAAAAGATTTTTCAAATCACAAAAAAAATTTTTTTTTTTTATTCATTAACCATCACGTGTACATAGTCATGGAAAGATCATACTATGAAATCCTCGGAGTATCGTTATCAGCTAACGAGATTGAAATACGAAAAGCATATCGAGCCAAACTATTGACTACTCATCCGGACAAAACCGATAATTCTGATGCACAGAAAGAAATACCATTGATTAAAGATGCCTATATCACCTTGATCGACCCAGAAGCAAGAATCAAGTACAACGATTTATTAAAAACAGGCTCTGTATTGAAAGGAGTTAATATAAACGGAGGAGGATTGGATCTATATAATCTTGAAGATTTTGAATTCGATGAGAAAACAAATGAATGGAGTAAACATTGTCCTAGATGTCACTTTCCCGATGGCATATGTCTCACAGAGTATGACCTTCTTGAGAATGGAACAAGTGATGGCGATGGCGATGGCGGATATGATATTATTGTGCAATGCAATAGCTGTAGTTTATGGATTCAAGTTAAATACTATACAGCAGAAGATTAACGTTTCCACACATTAGATGGTGGTGCTACAAGATTTCCTGGAGATGGTGTCATCGAGAGGTCTGTCCTCAACAACCAGTTGGAATCTATAAGTATAACCGGAGGATTGGGTGTTGTTTGATCAACTTGATATTGTTTGTATGGTTCATCACATTCGGTATCACTCTCACTAGATGAAAATTCTTTTGCGGAAATATCACCTTCCAGGGATTCAGTATCCAGATTTAATTCTGACCTAGTATCGGAACCATTATCTACTTCACTATCCACTTCACTGTCCGTCCCACTATCCACTTCACTGCCCATCCCACTGTCAGATGAAGAGGACCCTAGATCCTCACACTCATCCGAATCATATTCTAAACCAAAAATTTTAAAAAATAGATGTTTGATTGAAAATGGTTTCGGCGGTGGGAGATTTTGTTCTGGTATTTCAATGTCTTTCCTAAATGGGGAGTTTATTTGGTCTATATCAGATGCATGTATTATTCCAAATAGGAGGATTATAATTCGAATGTTCATTGGCGTGTAACAAAGAATATGTATTATGTGAGGAAAAAAAAACCCTCCGAAAGTTTAAATCCACAACCATTTAACACCTATTCTCGACACCAATCTATTTCCTAATTCTTACCTCTAAATCCTTTGACCAATTATCAAGTTCGTTTGTTATTTCTTCTATAATCGAAACTTTATTTTCAATACTATTTAGTTGCTCTACATGGATATCAAACTCAGACTCTAATGGAAGGGGAGGGGGGGAGATGTTAGTTTAGGGAATTTTTCCAATAAAGACAATAAAGATACATACTTAGCTGTTCCAAATGATTTGCATCCAATTCCAATTGATTTAGGTTCTTTTCTAGTTTGATATAGTTCAATGATTGATTCGTGTTGAGGTTCTCCAATAAATTCAAATCGATGGTGGACACATTGGTGTCTGACTCAATTAACTTTGAAGCGATGCTCAACGCGTGATTAATCAATTTGGGGGTATCTTTCAGTGTGGACATCTTGCATGGGAGGTGCTTGCTCTGAAACTCTCCTTTCGTTGTTGTTTATATCCTGCCCTCCCAAAATTAAATAATAAAAAAAAATTTCACCTAAAAACCAAAACCAAAACCAAAAACCACAATCAAAATCAAAAAAAAAAAATGTTTCTATATTTACAGGACACTCGGCTATACAAATTATCTACCACTATATAACTTATACATAGACTCGTTTTTATGAGCTTGCACATTTGCCCATTTCTTGGTAGGTTTCTCGTTTAATTTTGCTTCATAATCAACTGGTTCAGGTTTGTCAATAAAAGAAGTAGTACTAACTCTAATTCTAGAGTCTGTATCAATAATTTCAAAAAGACCTGGAAGTTTATCGGCTGCTTTTCTTAACGCTTCTCTACCGACTTTATCGTGAATATCACCCTTGATTTCAAATAAAACCTTACCGGTTGGAACTCTTACTGCCCAGTGATCAAAGGCACCTTTACCTTTACCCATTCTTGTTTGATTACCTTTGACACATACTGCCATATCACAGACAAATCTAGTGATTAATTGTGAACGACTTGGTCTTAATTCTCGCTTGAGAACCTTATCGGCAGCCAAAAGTTGATAAGCTGCCATTCTAAGACCTTGTGACTTTAATCTCAAACCAAGCTTTCCGAATTCCAAAGTGTTACCCTTGATTGAACCACCGGTTCTGACAGGAACTCTACCCTTCATGGCCTTTCTGATCCGTTTGAATCTTGGAGCATATTCATGTTTATATCTCTTGAATAATGAAACGGATGCAAATGCTGGAGCACTTAAAAGTGAAACAGGGGATGGTGCAATCGCTGGCTTTACAGTACCCACCAAATTCCTAACCAATCCAAACATTGTAGACTTGTTGAAATGATAGACCAACTCTTGAATAGCAACAGAGAATTTTTTTTTTTTGGTTTTGAAAAATCTTTTTTCAGAGTCGTTGTGGAAACGGGGAGTCGAAGCTGAAACAGGCAACTGCGGCGTATTTTTTTTTTTGTATGCAGTCAACCCTTTTTTTTATTTTTGTTTTAGTTAATCAAATGAATCGGTGTTAGGATGTAATTCATTTTCCAGAACGACAATCAACATGACTAAACCTTACCACGCACCTCAACCTCCATTAGATCTCCCATATGGAGATGGTTCTCATAAGATATTTGGCATGGAGAATTTTGGCAATACGTGTTATTGCAATTCTATCCTACAATGTTTGTATTATACCGAGAACTTTAGAAAGTATTTGGCACTGCACCATCAAACACCCCATGATCCGAAGCTGCTGGTTACCGGTAGTAAGTCACATGTGTTTACCATGAAATACGAGCAACTACTCCAAAAGAAAATAAGAGAACAGCCAAAGCCTATAGCTGCTGCTCCAACTCTGGCAGGCTCGATTATAAGTGGCGTAGGAGGCAGTGAAGACAGACCCAAGCTGTCTCGGAAAGGCTCAATATTTGGCATTAAGTTTAATAACAATTCATTCAACACCTCATCGGCTACGGTGGGTCAAATCATGGGGGAAGATTCTCGAAAAATTGCCAACTACATTAAAGAAGCTGGCAATTGTGACTCTCTAACATTTGACCAACGAATGAAAATCGGTAAAAACCCCGAATTTCTGAAATTACCTATTTTGGTGACCAGACCTACCAATGACGCTACTGATTCTTCCAATAGAGTGGATTATTCCCAAAGTTCATCAATGCTTTTAAATAATGACCAGCAAACGCAACAAGATCTTACTGAGGGGTGTGTCAGTTCTACCTCGAGTGCCATCATCGTGGGAATCCCTCAACCAGAATCAGGGTTGGTTAATCCAATCAACCCATTCAACCCTAATCCAAATGCTGATCAAAGAAAGCGATCGGCCTTGATCAATGGTCCGATAATAAACTTGGATACTTCGTTGACAAGTGAACAGAAAGATGGAGCTGCGCTTTTGTATGCATTAAGGGATATGTTTGAGAGCATGATTGAGAATAAGTCTACCATTGGGGTTGTTTCGCCTTCCTATTTCATTCAAAAATTAAAGGAAAACAACTATTTATTCCGTCAGAATAATATGCACCATGATGCTCACGAATTCTTCAATTATTTAATTAATGAAATTATCGAGAGTTTGAACAAAGAGATTGGTGTTGAACATAACTGGTGTAATAATATCTTCCAAGGGTTGATTACCAATGAAACTAAATGTCTTTCATGCGAGAGTGTCACTTCAAAGCATGAGTTCTTTCTTGATTTGTCGGTGGATATCCCCCCTGGCGAAAGTGCGTATTCATTAAGTCATTCCTTAAACAACTTTTCCAAGCAAGAAACCTTGAGTAATCAGAATAAGTTCTATTGCAATACATGCTCGTCACTTCAAGAAGCGGTGAAAACCATTAAGTTGAAGAAACTACCCGAAGTCCTTGTTATCAATCTTAAGAGGTTCAAGTATGATGAAACGGTGGAAAAGATGGTTAAATTGTTTGATTCTATTAGTTATCCATTCAAGTTACGCTTGTTCAATACAACCGATGATGAACAGGATCTGTATTTATACGAGCTTTATGCGTTGGTCATTCATATTGGAGGCGGTCCCATGCACGGTCATTATGTTTCCATTTGTAAGATCAAAGCGGGGTTGTGGCTTTTGTTTGATGATGAAACCGTTGAAGTGGTGGAGGATTCATATGTCATGAGATTTTTTGGAAATGGTCCAGGATTGGCTAGTGCTTACATTTTGTTTTATTCCAAGACTCCCAAACATCCCGAAGAAGAAGAAGATGATGATGATGATGATGTGGCTAATTTCGGGTTCAATGCCAATGACATCTACAAAGGGGAAGATTTTTCAATGTTTCAAAGATTAAAAAACCATAGCAATAGCGCGGTATCCATAAAGAAGGGAAGTATACCAAAAGATGTAGCGGAGGAACAGGAAAATCCCGACTCAGACGCCTCTTCTTTATGCTCATTCACTGGACCAGAGCAAAAGAAATCAGGTATGTTTAAAGGCTTCAAATTTGAATCAAAAGAAGAGAAAACTCCTTCTAGAACAAGTAGCCATAAGGAACCCAAAGAAAAGAAATCATGGGTGGGTGGACTCAAGAGAAGGGATAATAAATCCGAAGCAAGTGTTGAACGGAAAGCTAGCACCAGTGGCAGTACCTCGGAGAAGAAGAAAACCATATTTGGCTTCAAGCGCAAGTGAAATCACGTGAATTTGACAAATTGACTTTACTATGTATTGCAGATTGGAAGTTCTGACAGGGCTTAGGTTTGACAAAAGGCAACTTTTTTTTCCTTCCTCTCTCCCCCCTCCCCATCTAAACTCCATTTGAATTTTGACATAACAAGGAACTACGCCACAGCATTTTCTTCAGCTTTTTTGTTGTTCACTTTCTTCTTCAAAGGCAAAGGCAAAGGCAAAGGCAAAGGCAAACTAATGACTACTGTATCTCCAAGCTTAATAACTACCAGCACCTCTAAGTTACTCACACTAGCTGCTGGTTGCTTCTGGGGAGTTGAACGAGTATTTCAAAAACAATTCGCTGGTAAAGGTTTAGTTGACATTAAAGTTGGCTACGCTAATGGTGTACCAACTATTGGAAATGTCAATTACAAATTAGTCTGTACTGGATCCACTAACTTTGTTGAAAGTATCCAACTTTCTTATGAACCATCACAATTGAAAATTGAAGATATTTTGGATATATTCTTCAGAATGCATGATCCCACCACTGTCAATTCACAAGGTCCAGATACTGGAACTCAGTATAGATCAGCTATTTTAACTCACAATGATGAGGATGACAAATTGGCATGGAAATTAAAGGATGAGTATCAAAAGACTTGGTACCCACATGATAAGATTGTCACTATAATAGAACCAATCAAAATCTGGTATGATGCTGAAGATTACCATCAAAAGTATTTAGAAAAGAACCCACAAGGCTATGAATGTCCTTCGCATTTCATTAGAACTAAACCAAAGGCATAAATGTATAGTTTATTCATCTGATTTTTCTCAACCAAAACGCGTGTAGAATTTTGTTTTTTATGTTTTTTTTTTCTCTTTTTTTCAAAAAATTAATTAACAACTACTTTTTCATCCTCTAACATCAATCAACCGATATGTCATTGTGGGTAGATAAGTATCGTCCAAAGACATTAGCTCAATTATCATACCATGATTCAATCACTCAGAACTTGAGAGCGTTGTCAAAGTCCGGGGATTTCCCTCACTTGTTAGTCTATGGTCCCAGTGGTGCTGGTAAAAAGACAAGAATATATTGTACATTGAATGAAATATTTGGCGCTCAAGTGGAAAAGTTGAAGATCGACGTAAAGACATTTGTTACTTCATCAAATAGGAAATTGGAATTTAATGTGTTAAGTTCTCCTTATCATTTAGAGATTACTCCATCAGATATGGGAAATAGTGATCGTGTTGTTATTCAAGATTTATTAAAAGAGGTTGCATCAACTGAACAAGTCGACTTTAGCAATCAAAGCTCTTCCAAAACTAAGCATAGGTTCAAGATTGTCATTATCAACGAAGCTGATTCGTTGAGTAGAGACGCGCAAGCAGCTTTGAGAAGAACCATGGAGAAGTATTCTTCCAACATTAGATTGATCTTAGTTTGTAATACAATTTCCAATATCATCAGTCCAATAAAATCAAGAACACTTCTAGTGAGAATACCAAGCCCCTCTATCGAAGACATTGGTGCCATTTTATCCAATATTTCTCAAAAGGAAGCTATTAAATTTAGTTCCTCCAATGAAACTGATTTGAACAACTTCTTTAGCGACATTTCAATGGCAAGTAATAGGAACTTGAGAAGGGCATTATTAAGTTTTGAAACCATATCTATGCAAAGTGAAACGATTAATTTCAATTCAAACCTTTCCGTCATCAATTTAGATTGGGAAGTTATAATTAAAAATTTAGCTGTTACTATCAAGAACAAGAGAAATGTTGCCACGCTAGCTAAAATAAGAGTTGTATTGTATGAACTTCTATCACATTGCATACCAGCAAGAACGATATTGAAGACATTATTAATGGATTTAATTGCCAACTTTTCAAATGAACAGATTATCCAAGAATTGGTTGAATTAGCTTCCTTGTTTGATGAAAGATTAAGCTTGGGTCAAAAGAGCATTTTCCATTTAGAAGGATTTGTAGCAAAATCAATGGTTGTTATTGATAACTATAGTTAATTATATATATATATACACACACTTATATACATATGCTAATGTTGAACTTTATTATCACCGCTGACTTTAGAGTCTGTGGGTCTATTCTGTGATAATCCAACGATATCTTCGTAAGCAGGAAGGCCACTGTTGCCACCTTCTGGTGCATTATCAGCTAAAACTGGTCTATTATCCACCGCGCCATGATGTAACTTAATGTTGTTGGGTTTACGAGGTTGTTCTTCTACTGTGGCTCTAATTTGGGATTCTTCATCCTCTGGTATTCTATGGTATCCTTCGCCATTTCCTGCAGACCGGAAATCAATACATAACATATAATAAAGCGCAAACACTGCCCCAGGAACATGACCTAAAAAGGTCAAAAATAAAGTAATCCAGAACTCCTTATTAGCAACAGAATTCTTCTTGACTAAAAATATCGCTAATGGAGGTAACACGATACCTATAATGATTAATATGAATTGGATCTGTTGAGCGTCTGGTTCTGACATGGTGTTGACTTGGTGGAAGAAGAATAGGATGTGAAGAAAGGAGGTACACAGATCTGAATTTTTGTGTAGAATGATCCTTTTTTTTTGGGGGGATGGGTGGGAGAGATTGCGCCTCTTCCATGGGATCACTTTTTATGCTGCCTGCCAATTTCAACTTATGTGGCAAATGGATAACAGAATTGAGATGGTTATTCTTTTCTTTGTTAGTTGTAGTGGAATTGACTAGTTGTGGTGGAATTGACTGGTTATAGTAGAATTGACCAGTTGTAGTATCATGAATTCATAAGTGAATCATCATTTTCTTTTTTTGTACTAAATTATCAGCCAAATCTTACCAATATCAGGGACTATTTGTATAACATTTGGACTTTTCTTCAAACATACCCGTCAACACGATTAGCTTCTCTTGAATGGGATCCGTCGATCGTCAGTCCTCCATATCAGCATCATTATTGACTACACCCAAGAGTTTGACGTTTTTTAAAATTTCTTAATTGGGAAATTCCCATAAGCCGCACAAACTGTTCCATTCCTGAGATTACCACTACAATTCGACAAAATCGACCCTTAATACCACCCGGACGAGTCAACAACTATAGTAGTACACCATCATTACCAAACAAGCAATGGACTTTATAAAGAAACAGATATATGGGCCAGATCCCAAAGAACAAGTATGTACTTCAACAAACCTTACCCTTATCATTATCAACTAACCATTACCTATTTAGATGAGGAAAATCAACCAATTACTTCGAAAGAATAAACGTGAATTAGAAAGGTCGATGAATCAGCTTAATCCGTTAAAGAAAAAAACCGAGTCATTAATCAAGAAGGCTGTTAAAGATAAAGATTATAAAACTGCACGATTGTATGCTAAGGAATTAATAAACGTTAATCGACAATATAACAAATTGTATACTTCAAAGACTAGAATAGATTCTATAACAATGTCGATAAATGAACAATGGCAGATGAACACGTTAACCCAGTCTATCCACTCCCTGACTGTAGTCATGAAAGAGGTCAACCAGTTGATTCATGTTGGAGCAGTACTGCAGACCATGCAAGAATTGTCCAAGGAGTTGACCAAAGCAGGTATTATCAATGAAATGATGGATGATATGGTTGATTTAGACTATGAAGAAGATGAAGAATTAGAATCTGAATCCCAAGAAGAAGTAAACAAGATAATTGCTAGCTTGACAGAGGATAAATTTGCCAAGATAAGTAACGAGGTACCCAAGAATGAATTAGAAGAGCCCGCCCAAGAAGAGGAAGAAGATGAAATCGCCCTTGATGAAATGAGACAAAGATTAAAAGCATTACAATAGTTATGTATTAAGAGAACATGATAATAAAGAGGGTACTAAATAGGGACATCCAGTTTTTATAGAATAAGTATCGTGAACTAGCATCCGAAATTGAACTATTGTCATAATCAATCCCATGCTCAAGCGCTTGAAGCACTTGCATTCCTCCACCTTTAGTCTTATGGCTAGAATTGTTCAATTCCGATATCCCCCCTAATATCTCAGCTTTGATATCCTTTTCGGTAAACAAATTATGGCTTGCCGGGTTTGCTCTTGCAACCATTTGCGAAGTAGGGATTAAATTTCTTCTGGTGGATGATTTATTGTTATCGATTGCTAATGGCAAGAACCACAATTTCTTCCCATCGTCTTCTCCATCGGAACAACTTTCAGCCCCTTCAGAGCTTTCTGAACCTTCTGAACCCTCACTTCCTTCGGAAATAGTAAAATAATCAACCTCTTTATTAAAATAAACCCCGGCACCTAAATGCCATTTGGGACCTCCTCCTTGGGCTGTAACCTTTGGGTCGTCTGCTAATTCAGTGGTTGAATGGGATACATTTGAAGTTTTTGATTGCAAAGTGAGTGGAGAAAACGAAGCAGCATGGTGGGAAGTTTCCTCAGACAACAAGGAAGCACTTGATAGATTATCAATAGTATCTTTTGTTGGCTTTGGAGTGGTAGTAGAAGGTTGGGTTGGATTTGCCAGCTTTGTAACATTATTTCGTGAATTTTGTTGTTCCCATTTATTATAATCAAACACTTGACTAAAAAATTTTAAATCTTCAACGTCGTTGTGATTTATATTAGATGCTGTAACGGGGGAGGTAGTAGTAATAAATAGTAGTAGCCAAATAAGTAGAAACATATTGCTGTTAGATTAGGAAAGAGAGGAAGGGGAAGCATGTTAAAAAAAAAAAAACACACACACGATTACAAACAAAACGAATGTTTGTAATCGGGGTTTTTTCAATTTTTCGCAGCCTTTATATATATATATATACAATCTATAAATCTTGATCATAAACTAATCCATTGTCTTTTCTAATTTGATCCATAATATCCATGACTAATAAAGTCTCATCATGAGGCATAATCTCGTTTTCAATTCTTCCTGCATTAATATCAATAGCACATGCATCGGCTTCATAAATAAATCCATTATAGCCTGATTCATCCTTGAATTCAAAGATTTCCTCCCCTTCTTTATTGAAGATTTTGAAATGTTTAGCTCTGGCGGGATTATCACTATACATTTCTACCCATCCCTTGGTACCTTCTAATCTAACATATGCCTTTGGACCGTCGATAAACTCAGAACAAGTCAATAAACCATGAGTTCCATTCTCATACTTGACGATAATTGAACAAAGGTGATCAATTCCATCAGTGGAGTCTAAAGTCAAGAATGATTTATAGTCGAACTTGGAATGATTGTTACCAACTTTATCATCTAATAAGATTCTTGAATAAGTAATTGGATAAATCCCAATATCTAATAATGAACCAGCAGCCAACTTTTTATCTCTAATACGATGAGTAACTGGAACATTAGCAATATCTGAATTGTAAGATAAATCAGCAAATAATCTATGAACATCACCAATTACTTTCTCCGTATAAACCTTTTCACGAAGCTTGGTAATTGCCGGGAAAAATCTTGTCCACATTGCTTCCATAAAAAACAAATTGTTAGATTTGGCTAAATTGATCAACTCAATGGCTTCTTTCTTATTCACTGTTAATGGCTTTTCACACAAAACATGTTTATGGTTGTTTAAACAATCGATTGCTTGCTGTTTGTGGAAGTTATGTGGGGTACCAATATAGACAATGTCAACTTCTGAATTTTGATATAATTCTTGATATGATTCAACTTTTGGAACAACTCCATAATTATTGGTGAGGGGGATAAGGTTGACGGTCTTGAGAAAATTTTCACCTTTTTCATGAGATGAACAACCAATTGATTTAATAATATGTCTGACTTCAGTACCACGTTGATTGTTTAACAATAAATCATGAACCAATTGAGCAGATATATTACCTGCTCCTAGTATACCCCATTTTAAAGTGATTGTCATTGCTACAGTTGATTGCACCTAATAAACAGAAAAGTTTGAAAGAAAAGGGGAAGTTTGAAAAGAATGTTTCGAGGGATTTTGGGCGATACCATTAGTAATTGTCCTTTGACTCGAAGAACAATGCGTGGGGAGGGGGGGGGAGAGTTGGGGGAGAGAGAAACACAAAAAATAAATTGTAACGTTGTTGCAACGGAACGAATGAAATGAATAATTAAAGGTAGGTAGCAGGACATATAGATGTTGAACTGGGGGGGGGGAGGGGTGTTTGATCAACTATTGTACCATCAGAGACGTTAATTCTGGCAGATTAATCTGTCATGTTCACCATGGTGTCGATACGGCGACGCTTCATCAAAACACCTTGGCAAGCTTGATTTCCTGTCGAAGATAGTACACTTGCTCGGCCCACTATATATTAACCATACCTAGACCAGTTCTCTCAATTCTTACATTATCTATTAACTATAAACTACAGCAATACTAATCTAGAATTTCAAATATAACGGTTCTTCTAATTGTACCTTGCACGAATCTCTACTTCCTTGACTTATATTTTCCATTTCTTGCAATACTCTATCTCGATCTTTGGTTGTGTAGATATAGGGATATGCTTTATCCTGTTGTTCAGCATCAAGGTCACCTATTGTCTCATTTTGGTTACTATTGTAAGTTAAACTTGAAAATGAGGCATGTTGTTGTAAATTGGAAATGCTATTGGATGGATTCAAAAAGGATGCCACATCTATCAACTTATCTGATAACTCGTTGACTATATTCGATAATTCTTGTTGTCGTTGTTGTTGTTGTTGTTTTAATAATTGTTCTTCTTGGGCGTAGTTTCTATCGTAGGAATTCTGTTGGTTTCGTAATAGTGATGAATTTTCGTTCTCTTCTTCATCGTGTGAATTATGTAGACACGATAAACAGACTCCCATGGTGATTATGATGTATTATGGTTAGATTGATTATTTTGATATTCCCATCACCATACCACTATTGATTCAAATCTGACAAAAAAAAGTTTACCGAAAAACCCAGAACAGAGTCGTGCGTGGGTTTGAAAATGAGATCCTTATCAGTGGTGTGATTGGAAGGTGGTTTATCAAGTGATTACTATTCTCCAAAAAATGACAAACTAGTGTATGATACCTACATAGACATTGTCGACATTATTGCATATCATACTGACATAAGCGTTATTCTAGTCTGTTCAATTTATCAAGAAATTTTAGAGATACCAATGCTTGCAAAAAGAGAGAGGAGGAGGGGGGGAGTGGGGGAAGAGAAAGAACGTAGAATAAAAAAAAATATCGTAAGATAACTACACCCGTTGCTTTATATACCAGCAAATAAACGTCATTACTCTAACACAATAGAAGAATCAAGAAAATAAATAAGCAATTGAAAAATAAACTGAATCAGACCGTTTGGTTCTTTTCCGAACCACCCTTTTTCTGGAATGAGTACTTGGAATTTCCCATTTCAACTGCTATTCCCATGAAACCAGTGCCATACCCTTAATGAGCATCTTTCTTACTACAATAAACCCTTTAAACTGCATTAACCACATAACCACACTAAAAATCTAACCTTCCACAAAACTTAGTCATCTCTCCTGGCCCAAAAAGGAAAGACAAAAAAAATTGTTGTGGTTATGGCGGTGAAGGGGGGGGAGGCCGGCTCTAAATAAAAGTGTGATGATGTGGACTTGTCACAGTTTTTTTTTTATTTTTATTTTGTTTTTTTGCTGTATGATAAGAAGAGGTAACATCCGGTATAAGTTGACCTACAGTGGTTATAATATTCTGCCTTTTTTTCCCATTACTCCCTTTTCCTCTTTCTATTCACAAACATTCAGTTTGCTACTGACATTTAGTTTATCGCTGTCACAGATCAACGCACCACCATCCTTACCAACTCCCTCCCCTCCCCCCTCTCTCTCTCTACAAATACAATAGACCCACAAAAGGGTTGCAAAAAAAAAGACTTTCTATAACTTTGGTGGTTATACAAGAAATATTCAAATCAACATTCTCACAATCAAAAAATGAACATATTCCAATTACCTCCTGAGTTAATACAATTATCATTATCTAAATTGTCTTCCTCGGATTTAGATCAGTTGTTTGCAATAAACGATCTATTTATAACTACAACTCCAAATGATCCATACCTTGCAGTTAGATATATGGCAACTTGTGAATACTTTTCTAGGAAAAACTTGTTACTTTCTAATAAAGTGTCGAACAATCTGGATTTTATCACCATTGGTCAATTCAGATATTTCATTAACAATAATCTAATAATACATCCCAAATCAATCTCAATCAATATTATCGATGATGAAAATAAATATCATTTCATTAATCAACTTTTCCAATTCCATATAATTGACTATATTAATCAGTTTACAAATAAAGTTAACTTGAAATTAGAGTTGGTTAATGATAATCATTATCTAATTGAGAAACTATTTGATTACATTATCAATATAAATTGCTCACTAAACTTGTTTTCGTTGAAATGCAATGGAAAACAGTTGAGATCACTTCCTTACAATTTACCCATTGAGATTTTACAATTGCAATTTAATCATCTAGAAAACTTATCGAATCATATGACTTCATATTGTTTAAATTTGACTTCTTTGGATTTATCATTTAATGGTATTAATGATTTATCAATCATACCCGAATTTCCTGAAAGCTTAGTGTATTTAAATTTATCAAATAACAATATAAGCTCGTTAATTAATTATAACTTCAATTGGAAGAACCTCGTCAATTTGAAAGTCCTCGATCTATCTAATAACAACATAGTTTATATTGATTTACCGGATTCGCGATGTACAAAAACCTATCAATTAGAAGAATTAAATTTATCCAGCAACAACCTAACTACAATTCCTAAATTATCCCATGCGCCAATCTGTAAATCTTTAACCAATCTCGATTTATCAAGAAATTTGTTTTCAAAATTGTTATATTCATTTCCATCACACCTTATCAAGTTGAATTTAAAGGGAAATTACTTTTATGATTTTTATCAACAAATAAATGGTAAGATTTTTCCCAAATCATTGAAATATTTGGATTTATCATATTGTCATATTCCGTTATCCAGAAATAATGATATTGGATGCAAACAAGATATTTACAACAAGTTGATTAATATTGAAAAATTGAAAAATTTGCAATGGTTAGAGATTGATATGTAAGGGATATACTTTACACAGGTTTAATAGAAATAAAAAAAAAAGAATATACCTGGCCAGTGAATAAGGCAAGAAATCCCACTTGAAACACCGTAGCAGGTGCCTCTCATGACTCAACTCGATGACTCATATCTTGAAGATTTATCATTCTCTAATATTCTCTCTCTCCTGATCATACGTAGTTCGCCCGATGAAGGATGCAAGAAATCTATGGTTGCAAATACTTCATCGATTAATTCCTGGCTAGGATTTTTTTTTTTTTTTTTTTTTTTGCTCG